>JAJNNQ010000357.1:0-98927 GCA_027886175.1 Phylloscopus collybita
GGCAGGTGAGCAGGTCGGCGCGGTACTGGTAACCGCCGCAGAGCTCGCAGTGCCAGCAGCACGGCACGCCCTTCACCGGCTTCTTGCGCTCGCCGGGGGCCGCAGGGAAGGCTGCAGACCGAGGGGGGGTGGAGAGGAGGAGTTGGAGCCCCAGGCCATGGCGTCCTCCTGGGTGGGGGGGGAGAGATGGTCAGGGACACCCCCATGGACACCACAAACACCCCATGGACATCACAACCCCACCATGGACACCACAACATCCCATGGACACACAACACCCCCATGGACACCACAAACACCCCACAGACACAACAAACACCCCATGGACATCACAACCTCCTCATGGACATCACAACCCCACCATGGGACACCACAACACCCCCATGGACACCACAAACACTCCACAGACACAACGAACACCCTATGGACATCACAACCCCACCATGGACACCACAACATCCCCATGGACACCATAAACAAACACCCCATGGACACCACAACCCCACCATGGACATCACAACCCCACCATGGACACCACAAACAAACACCCCATGGACATCACAAACACCCCATGGACACCACAACTCCCCCACGGACACCACAAATACCCCATGGACACCACAACTCCCCCACGGACACCACAAATACCCCATGGACACCTCAACACTCCCATGGACACCACAACCCCTCCATAGACACCACAAACAAATACCTCATGGACACCACAAATTCACCACAGACACCCCAAACACCCCCACAGACATCACAACCCCACATGGACACCCCGAAACATCCTCATGGGACACCACAACCCCCCCATGGACACCACAACCCCACCATGGACACCACAACTCCCTCATGCACACCACAAACATCCTATGGACACCAAAAATTCACCACGGACACCCCAAACATCCTATGGACATCACAACTCCTCCATAGACACCACAACCCCACCATGGACACCACAACTCCCCCACAGACACCACAAAACCCCCCCAAAACCTCTTCAGGGACCCCCCACACCCAAGCCCCCCATGGACATCCAGCCAGGGTGACCTGGGCATCCCCCACCCAGTGCTCCCAGTTGGCCACTGAGATCCTCCCCTGGCAGTCATGGGGGGCACCATAGCATCTGGGGTCTCGGGGGTCCCAGGGGGCACCCACGGGGGGCACCCATTGGGTCTGGGGTCTCGGGGGTCCCAGACCCACCTGCAGGTGCAGCCCCTGCACCCACTGCCCCACAGCCCGGTAGGCGCCGGTGCCGTTGCCCCCCCTGGAACTGGAAGATGTCGTAGCGCCCGGGGGCGTCCCCGTTCTCGTTGAAGGACACCGGCGTCCCCGCGCTGCCTGCGCACCAGTACGGACCAGTACAAACCAGTAAGCACTGGGACGGGGCAGGGGACAGCCCCTGCCACCCCGCAGGAAGGGTCTGCAACACCCCCCAGCCCCAACATGCCCCCACTACAGGGCAAACCAGTGCTCCCAGTAGGTCTCCAGTGCTGCCCAGTGCCTCCCAGTACATCCCAGTATGTCCAGTATGGTCCTCCAGTGCTGCCCATCCCCTTCCCAGTGCCCTCCCAGTACATCCCAGTGCTTCCCAGTATGGTCTCCAGTGCTGCCAGTGCCTCCCAGTACATCCCAGTGCCTCCCAGTATGGTCTTCAGTGCCCCCCAGCTCCCTCCAGTGCTTCCCAGTACATCCCAGTGCCTCCCAGTATGATCTCCAGTGCCCCCAGCTCCCTCCCAGTGGTCCTCCAGTACATCCCAGTGCCTCCCAGTAAGATCTTCAGTGCCCCTAGCTCCCTCCCAGTCCATCCCAGTGCCTCCCAGTGCCCCCAGTACCGTTGAAGGCCACCCTGCGGATGTGGGTGAGCAGGCGGCGCCCATCGGGGGGGTCCATGTGGGCGCAGAGCCCCCCGCCCGGGCAGGCCTCGCCCAGCAGCGAGTGCAGCCCGTGGGCCATGGCCAGCACGGCGTCGATGACAAACTGCACCTTCCCCTCCTGCTCGTAGGGCGAGTCCCGCCCGATCCGCTCCCGGCCTGTGGGACCCCAAACCGGCACCCTAAATACCCCATGGGCACCCTAAACACCCCATGGGGCACCCCAAAACTGCCAGGAACACCCCAAACCCGCCATGGCCAGCACGGTGTCAATGACAAACTGCACCTTCCCCTCCTGCTCGTAGGGCGAGTCCCGCCCGATCCGCTCCCGGCCTGTGGGGACCCCAAACCGGCACCCTAAATACCCCCATGGGCACCCCAAATACCCCATGGGCACCCTAAATACCCCATGGGCACCCCAAAACTGCCAGGACACGCCAACCTGCCACGGACACCCCAAATACCCCATGGGCACCTCAAATACCCTATGGGCACCCCAAACCTGCCAGGGACACCCCAAACCCGCCATGGGCACCTTAAACTTGCCAGGGACACCCTAAATACCCCGTGGGCACCCCAAACCCGCCATGGGCACCCCAAACCTATGGGGTCTCTGTGGGGTCTCTATTGGGTCCTTGTGGTGTCTCTCTGGGGTCTCTGGGGTCTCTAGGAGGTCCCCAAGGGTCTTGATGGGGTCCCCATGGGGTCTCTATGGGGTCCCCAAGGGGTCCCTGTGGGGTCTCTATGGGGTCCCTGTGATGTCCCTATGGGGTCTCTCTGGGGTCTCTATGGGGTCCCCAAGGGGTTCTTTGGGGTCTCTCTGGGGTCCCTGTGGAGTCTCTCTGGGGTCCCCATGGGGTTCTATGGGGTCCTTGTGATGTCCCTGTGGGGTCTCTCTGGGGTCTCCCTGGGGTCCCTGTGGGGTCTCCCTGGGGTCTCTCTGGGGTCCCTGTGGGGTCCCTGTGGGGTCTCTCTGGGATCCCTGTGAGGTCCCCAAGGGTCCTCTCTGGGGTCCCTGTGGGGTCTCCCTGGGGTCCCTGTGGGGTCTCCCTGGGGTCTCTCTGGGGTCTCTCTGGGGTCCCTGTGGGGTCTCTCTGGGGTCCCTGTGGGGTCTCTATGGGGGTCCCTGTGGGGTCTCTATGGGGTCCCCATGGGGGTTCTATGGGGTCCTTGTGATGTCCCTGTGGGGTCTCTCTGGGGTCCCTGTGGGGTCTCTCTGGGGTCCCTGTGGGGTCCCTCTGGGATCCCTGTGTGGTCCCCAAGGGTCTCTGGGGTCCCTGTGGGGTCTCTCTGGGGTCCCTCTGGGGTCTCCCTGGGGTCTCTCTGGGGTCCCTGTGGGGTCTCCCTGGGGTCCCTGTGGGGTCTCTCTGGGGTCCCTGTGGGGTCTCTCTGGGGTCTCCCCGGGGTCTCTCTGGTGTCCCTGTGGGGTCCCTGTGGGGTCTCTATGGGGTCCCCATGGGGTTCTATGGGGTCCTTGTGATGTCCCTGTGGGGTCTCTCTGGGGTCCCTGTGGGGTCTCTCTGGGGTCTCCCTGGGGTCCCTGTGGGGTCCCCGTGGGGTCCCTGTGGGGTCTCTCTGGGATCCCTGTGGGGTCTCTCTGGGGTCCCCATGGGGTTCTATGGGGTCCTTGTGATGTCCCTGTGGGGTCTCTCTGGGGTCCCTGTGGGGTCCCTGTGGGGTCTCCCTGGGGTCCCTGTGGGGTCTCTCTGGGGTCTCTCTGGGGTCTCCCCGGGGTCTCTCTGGAGTCCCTGTGGGGTCTCTCTGGGGTCTCTCTGGGGTCCCTCTGGGATCCCTGTGGGGTCCCTGTGGGGTCCCTGTGGGGTCTCCCTGGGGTCTCCCTGGCTCCCCGTACCGGTGCACTTGCGCACGGGCGGTGCCCCGGCGGGCTCCCCGGGGGGCTCGGCGCCGTGGGGCAGCCGGCAGTTGAAATCGTCCTCCCAGAACTCGTGGAACCAGAGGTTGCGCCGGTTGTTCTCCAGCGAGCGCGACGTGAAGTACTCGTCAAAGCCTGGGGACAGGCGGCTCGTGTGGGCAGCACGGTGACAGCCCCGGGCCCTCCTGGTGCCCCCCAGTGCCCCCCCAGTGCCCCCCAGTCCCTCCCAGTGCCCCCCAGTGCCTCCCAGTGCTCCCAGTGCCCCCCAGTCCCTCCCAGTGCCCCCCAGCCCCTCCCAGTCCCACCCAGTCCCCCCAGTGCCCCCAGTCCCCCCAGTGCCTCCCAGTGCCCCCAAATCCCCCCCAGTGCCCCCAGTCCCTCCCACTTTCCCCCAGTCCATTCCAGTCCCCCCCAGTGCCCCCAGTCCCTCCCAGTTTCCCCCAGTCCATCCCAGTCCCCCCCAGTGCCCCCAGTCCCCCCATCTCCCCAATGCCCCCAGTCCCTTCGAGCCCCCTCCAGCCCCATCCCAGTCCCCCCCAGTCCCTCACCAGGCATGGAGGCCCGTTTGGGCAGGATGGTGATGGCCCCAGTCTCTCCCAGTCCATCCCAGCCCCATCCCAGCCCCATCCCAGCCCCATCCCAGCCCCATCCCAGTCCCTCCCAGTCCATCCCAGCCCCATCCCAGTCCCCCCCAGTCCCTCCCAGTCCATCCCAGCCCCATCCCAGCCCCATCCCAGTCCCTCCCAGTCCCTCCCAGTCCCCCCCAGTCCCTCACCGGGCACGGAGGCCCGTTTGGGCAGGATGGTGATGGCCCCGTGCGCCGCCTCCTCCAGGCCCTGCACCGGGGCCATCTTGGCCCCCCAGCTGTCCGAGCCCACCCAGGAGAAGTGACCCGAGAGGTTGGCCTGGGTGGCGGCCTGGAGCACCCTCCTGTGGGGACAGGGACACGGACACGGCCGTGGGGACACGGACACGGCCATGGGGACACGGACACGGCCATGGGGACACAGACACAGCCATGGGGACACGGACACGGCCGTGGGGGACACTGGGATGGACTCAGGGGCTGCTGGGAAGGACTGGGATGGACTGGGAGGGGACATGGATGGACTGAAAGGACTGGGAGCCTAAAAATGGGAACTGGGAGACCACTGGGTTGGACTGGGGAGCTACTGGGAGGGGACCTGTCCCGTCTGGGGTGAACTGGGATGAACTTGGGTGGGCTGAGGAGCACTGGGGAGGGACTTGACTGGACTGGGATGAACTGGGATGAACTGGGATGAACTTGGGCAGGCCGAGGAGAGTTGGGGAGGGGCTGGGAAGCTGCTGTGCGTGACTGGGGCAGGACTGGTGTGTACTGGTGTGTACTGGTGTGTACTGGTGTGTACTGGGGCGCGCTGGTCTCACCGGATGTCGTCCTCGTTGGCGAAGAGCACCACCCCGCGCGCCGTCGACGTCTCCATCAGGCGCCCGATGACCTTGGCGAACTCCCCCGGCTTCGGCTCCCGCGGGATCTTGATGGACTGGGCGATGCACAGGCCCCCTGCACCAGTACAGACCAGTACAGACCAGTACAGACCAGTACGGACCGCTGTGGGTGGGTACCACCCTCCCTGCCCAGCCCTCAGTGGTCACTGGTGGTCACTGAGGGGGCAGAACCTCCCCCCCCCACCTTCCCTGCAGAGCTCACCTCCCAGTACATCCCAGTATGGCCCAGTGTCCTCCCAGTGCCCCTCCCAGTATAACCCAGTATCCCTAGTACAACCTGGTATAACCCAGTACTCCCAGTCTAACCCAGTCTAACCCAGTCTTCACAGCACAACCCAGTATAACCCAGTATCCCCAGTACTGCCAGTCCCCCAGTATAACCCAGTATAATCCCATATAACCCAGTATAACCCAGTCCCCCCAGTATAACCCAGTATAACCCAGTCCCCCAATATAACCCCACATAACCCAGTATAACCCAATCCCCCCAGTCCCCCCAGTATAACCCAGTATAATCCAGTCCCCTCAGTATAGCCCAGTCCCCCCAGTATAACCCCATATAACCCAGTATAACCCAGTACAACCCAGTATCCCCAGTATAACCCAGTCCTCCCAGTACCCCCAGTATAACCCAGTACAACCCAGTATCTCCAGTATAACCCAGTCCCCCCAGCCCCCCCAGTATAACCCAGTACAACCCAGTCCCCCCAGCCCCCCCAGTATAACCCAGTCCCCCCAGTATAACCCAGTACAACCCAGTATCCCCAGTATAACCCAGTCCCCCCAGCCCCCCCAGTATAACCCAGTCCCCCCAGTCCCCCCAGCCCCCCCAGTATAACCCAGTACAACCCAGTCCCCCCAGTCCCCCAGTATAACCCCATATAACCCAGTATAACCCCATATAACCCAGTATAGCCCAGTCCCCCCAGTCCCCCAATATAACCCCACATAACCCAGTATAACCCAGTATAACCCAGTCCCCCCAGCCCCCCCAGTATAACCCAGTATCCCCAGTATAACCCAGTCCCCCCAGTATAACCCAGTTCCCCCCAGCCCCCCGGCCGCACCGGCCTCGCGGGAGCTCTGCACGAAGGCCTCGACGCCGCTCTCGCCGTAGTTGCCCTCGGAGGCCAGCGTGCTGACGTAGCTCCAGCCCAGCGCCCGCACCACGGCCACCATGGCCTGCGCCTGGTACGAGTCCGGCGGCACCACCCGCGAGAAGAACTCGTAACGGCCCGGGTCCGACAGCTCGGGGGCCGTGGAGGCGTAGCTGATCTGGGGGATCTGGGGACATCAGGGACATTGGGGACATGTCAGGGACATTGGGGACATTGGGGACATTGGGGACATCGGGGTCACACAGGGGTCCGACAGCTCGGGGGCCGTGGAGGCGTAGCTGATCTGGGGGATCTGGGGACACAGGGGACATCGGGGACATCAGGGACATCGGGGACATTGGGGACATGTCAGGGACATTGGGGACATTGGGGACATTGGGGACATCGGGGTCACACAGGGGTCCGACAGCTCGGGGGCCGTGGAGGCGTAGCTGATCTGGGGGATCTGGGGGGACAGGGGACATTGGGGACATCAGGGACATTGGGGACATTGGGGACATTGGGGACATGTCAGGGACATTGGGGACATTGGGGACATTGGGGACATCGGGGTCACACAGGGGTCCGACAGCTCGGGGGCCGTGGAGGCGTAGCTGATCTGGGGGATCTGGGGGGACAGGGGACATTGGGGACATCAGGGACATTGGGGACATGTCAGGGACGTTGGGGACATTGGGGATGTGTCAGGGACATTGGGGTCACACAGGGGTCCGACAGCTCGGGGGCCGTGGAGGCGTAGCTGATCTGGGGGATCTGGGGACATCAGGGACATTGGGGACATTGGGGACATTGGGGCATTGGGGATGTGTCAGGGACATTGGGGACATCAGGGACATTAGGGACTGGGTCACACAGGGGTCCGACAGCTCGGGGGCCATGGAGGCGTAGCTGATCTGGGGGATCTGGGGGGACAGGGGACATCAGGGACGTGTCAGGGACAGGGGGACATTGGGGATGTGTCAGGGACATTGGGGACATGGGGGCATTGGGGATGTGTCAGGGACATTGGGGACATTGAGGACATTGGGGACATTGGGGTCACACAGGGGTCCGACAGCTCGGGGGCCATGGAGGCGTAGCTGATCTGGGGACATTGGGGACGTGTCAGTGACATTGGGGACATCAGGGACCTTGGGGACATTGGGGATGTGTCAGGGACAGGGGGACATTGTGGGGAGATGGGGGTTCGGGGCCATGGGGGGTCAGTGTGGGGCTGTTGGCTCTGGGGGGACAGTGGGGGGACATGGGGGGGGCAGGAGCGTGAGGGGACACAGAGGGCTCAGCCCCGGGGTGGGGACGTGGGGGACATCAGGGACACACCAGGGGACAGCCGGGGCCACCCAGGGGACCTGGCACGGTGGGACCCCCCCTCCCTGTCCCTGTCCCTAATCCCCCCCTAATCCCCCTGGGCCATTTGCTGCCGTCCCTGGGGATTGTGGGTAACACCCGGGGGGGGGCGGGGGAAGGTTCTGGAAGGGACTCGGAGCAGGAGGGGGGGTGGGGGTGTGCCCAGGTGCCCAGGTCCCCCCCCCCCAAAGGGAGGGGACACCATGGGGACACTGTGGGGACACTGCGGGGACAGCGCTGCCCTGTCACCCCCCAGGGCCCTCCCAGACAAAAAACACCCCCCCAATGTCCCCAACACCCCCAAACCCCCCCAACTCACCACAAACAGTCTCAACACCTTGGCCACCGTGATGGACATGGAGCTGATGAAGGCACCAACGTCCCCCCAATGTCCCCCATACCCAATGTCCCTTCATGTCCCTCCATGTCCCCAATGTCCCCTCAACGTCCCCAACACCCCTCCTAATGTCCCCAAGCCCCCTCAACTCACCACAAACAGCTTCCACACCTTGGCCACCATGATGGACATGGAGCTGGCCGAGGCACCAACGTCCCCCCAATGCCCTCCATACCCAATGTCCCTTCATGTCCCCAACACCCCCTCCAAGGTCCCCAACGCCCCCCAAACCCCCCCAGCTCACCGCAAACAGCCGCAGCACGTTGGCCACCATGATGGACACGGAGCTGGTGGACACCCTGATGTCCCTCCACCCCCCAATGTCCCCAAACCCCCCCAATGTCCCCAATGCCCCCCACAATGTCTCCAACGCCCCCCACAACGTCCCAAACCCCCCCAACTCACTGCAGCATGTTGGCCACCATGATGGACACGGAGCTGGCCAAGGTACCAACGTCCCCCCAATGTCCCCCATACCCAATGTCCCTTCATGTCCCTCCATGTCCCCAACATTCCCAACGCCCCCCAATGCCCCCCAACGCCCCCCAACGCCCCCCAGCTCACCGCAAACAGCCGCAGCACGTTGGCCACCATGATGGACACAGAGCTGGCCGAGGCCCCGATGACCCCCACCAGGCGCTCGGGCGGGGGCCGGCGTGGGGCCGAGCCGTCGGCGCAGCTGCCCTCGCCCCCCTCGGGGGGCAGCAGGCTGCGGACGAAGCTCAGCGCCTGCTCCAGGGCGTAGGTGTCCCTGGAGCAGGTGTCCAGGATGCGGGCGCCCAGCGTCAGGTTGGGCAGCACGCGGGGGTCGCCGTTGACGCGGTCCAGCGCGTAGAGCATGGCCTCCAGCCGGTGGATGCCCTTCTCCTTCTTGACCGGCCCGCAGGGCACGCCGGCCGGGCCGCGGGCGTGCACCGGGAACAGCCCCCCCAGCGTCAGGTCGCCCTCCAGGCGGATGGCGTGGGGCTGGGTGGGGGCCGGGGGGCAGCGGCTCGGCGGGCACAGGGACAGCAGGGTCAGCAGGAAGGTCACCAGCAGGGTCAGCAGGGGGGCGGGCGGTGGTGGTGGCATGGTGGGCTGGGGGTAAAGAGAGAGAAGGGGGGGGGTTAGGGGGTGGTGGGGGGTCCCTGTGGGGCAGGGGGGGGCACAGGTGGGGTCAGCAGGGGTGGGGGGTGGCACCCTGTGGGGCAGGGGGGGCTCGCTGTGGGGCAGGGGTGGGTGCCAGGGGGGCACAGGTGGGGTCAGCAGGGGTGGTGGGGGTCCCTATGGGGCAGGGTGGGTGCCAGGGGGGCAGCAGGGTCACCGGTGGGGTCAGCAGGGTGGGCAGTGGGGGTGGGACCCCGTGGGGCAGGGGGGGCTCGCTGTGGGGTGGGGGTGGCACCCCAGGGACCGGGTGGGGGGGGGCGGTGACAGGGACCCCAGGGTGGGCAGAGGGGGGTGACAGGGAGGTGGTACCCCCGGGGGTGAGGGGACACCCTGTGGGGAGACCCCTCTGGGGTGGGGAGGGGAGGCAATGCCACCCATGGGTGGGAGGGGGCGGGGGGGGGGGCTGTCCCCACCTCGCAGGGAGGTTTGGGGGTCCCCAGCCCCCCCCCAGTTGGGGGTCGCGGCGCCCCCATCCCGCTCACCTGGGCCGTGGGTGCCGCGGTCCCTGCGCGGCCGCTGGGGACTGCGGGGTGGGGGGGGGGGTGGGGGCGCCTCTGCCCTGCCCCCCCCTCCCCCAAATCCCCCCCAACCCCCCCCCGGGGTCCCTCCAGATGCTGCTGGGGAAGGGAGGGGCTCCCCCCCCCCCCGGGCTTGGCCGAGCTCCCGCGAGCCCCTGGGCCCCCCCAATTAAACCAGATGTTAATTATTGGGGGGGGGGGAAGGGGGATTAGGGGTGTCCCCCCCATCCCCGAACACATCCCCAGGGGGTCTCATGGTGGGGCTGAGCCCCTCGGGGGGTTTGGGGGGGCTGGGAGGGCCCTAATCCCCCCCAGCTGTGGGATTATGGGGGGGGGGGATAATCCACTGCTCATCTGCAGCCAGGGACCCCCCCCGGGCAGCAGATGAGGGAGGGGGGGCTCGGGGGGGCTCAGAGGGACTCTGGGGGGGGGCTCTGGGGACCTGAGGGGACTCTGCGAGGGTGAGGGGGACCCTGGTGGCTTCTGGGGACATTTGGAGGGGCTGAGGGGGCCATGGAGCGGCACGAGGGGGGATCTGGGGGGGACAAGGGGGGGGGGGTCTTAGGGTTATCTGGGGAGGGGTCTCAGGGTATTTTGGGGAGGGGTCCCAGGGGTCTCCCCCGCTGGGAATTGGGGAAAATTCCCGGAATTTCGGGAAATTTTGGGGGAATTGGGGACGGGAAAATCAAAGGGGGCAGCGCCGCTTAGCGGCCGCAGGGGGAATTGCAGGCGCTGAGATCGATGAGGGAATTTTGGGGGAAATCGGCGGAAATTCGGGAGATTTGGGCAATTTCAGGGAATTGGGGACTTTGAGGGGAATTGAGGGGAAATTGGAGGAAATTGGGGGAGTGGAGAAAGTGGGGAACTGCACCCATAGGGATCACTGGGAGGAACCGGAGCTGGAACTGCCCGGCTGGAATTTGGGGGAATTTCGGGGAATTTGGGAGTGGAAAAAGAGGTTGAACCGCGCCCGTAGAGATCAGTGGGGGAACTGGAGGGAAATTGGGGGAAATTGGGTGTCTCCTGTGGGAATGCGGAGAGCACGTGGGGGTCCTGGGCTGATCTTTGGGACTCTGGGGGCACTTGAGGGGAATTTGGGGGGGGAAATTTGGGGTCCCAGACCTCAGAGTCCTCATGGGGGTCACTCGGGGGTCTCCGGGGGGGGTTCCCACCCCTCACCCGCGCTCGGGGTCGTGCGAGTGCCGCTCCCAGAACACCACGCCCGGAGCTGCTCCGTGGCTGGGGAGGGGGCGGCCCGTGGGACCCCAGACCCACAGAACCCCCCCCCCCCCAGCCCTGGGGGTCCCCTCAGCCCCCCCGACCCCCCCCCAAGCCCCCTTTGGTGTCCCCAAAATCGCCGCCCCCTCCCCGGACCCATCGCGGCCGCTGCCCAGTCACGAGACCCCTCGGCAAGGCCCCGCCCCTCCCTTAACCCCGCCCCCTCCCCTTAGCCCCGCCCACAGCGACGTGGCCACGCCCCTCAAGCGCGGGGACGCCCCCGAGACCCAAAATTGTGGGGGCTGAGCAGCCAGAGCCCCCCCCCCCAGACCCCCAATTCCCCCCAAACCGGGCGCTCCAGACCACCGGAACCCCCCCCCCCCAAATTTTATAAAATTTTTACTCCAAAAAAATGTCTTTTTTTAATTTTCAAAATAGCACAAAAACGACGGACACAACACTCGGAGGGGGAGGGAGGGAGGGGTCGGGGGGGGCGTTTTTCCCCTCCCCCCCCACTATGATACACCGGGGGTCCCCCCCTCCCCCTCCCCCCACCCCCGAGGCGGGGGGTCTGTACAGGGTGGGGGAGGGGTCCCGAGGGGGGGGATTTTGGGGGGGGGGGAGGGGGAGGGGCAGCGTTGTACAAAACTTTTCATTCCAGCAACTGCAACAGGTAAAAAAAAAAGCCCCCCCCGACCCCCCCCCCCCCGAGGCGAGGGGACCCCAAATCCCCCCCCAAAAAACCCCCCCAGGGGATGTTGGGGGTGGGGGGGAGTTCCCGGGATTTTTTTTTTTGGGGGGGGGGGTCCCGGGGGTCCTTCACTGCCCTTCGGCCTTGGGCTTCTTTGGAGCGGATTTCCTGGGGAGGGGGAGAGGGGGAAATTTGGGGAGGGGGAGTTTTGATGGAGGGGGGGTCTGATGGAGACCCCTCCTCAAAAATAACCCCCAGCCCCCCAATGCAGCCCCCTCAGGACCCCCAAAACCCCTCCACACCCACCCAGCCCCCCCCCCAAACACACCAAAAGAGCCCCCAGACTCTCAAGCACCCCCAGATTCCTCCAGGACCCCCCAAGCCCCCAAAAACAACCCCCAAAGCCTTCCCAGACCCCTCAAAACAACCCCCTGTCCTCCAAAAGAGCCCCCGTGCTCCCCCCAAATCACCCAGGACCCCCCAAAACAACCCCCAGACCCCCCCAGACCCCCCGAGCCCCCCACTCACAGGTCGGGGGATGCCAGGGGCCGTTTGCTGCCCGGTTTCCCGGCGCCTCCGTCCTTGCTCGACTCTGGGGGGGGTTGAGGGGGAGACATCAGGAGGTGGGGGAGACCCCCAGGTGTCTGCAGCCCCACCCCCACAGGTGTGTGCAGCCCCCAGACTCATTTTGGAGCCCCCCAGGCCCACCTGGCAATCACCAAACTTGGGTGGCCAGGCTGCAGCCCTTGGTGGGTGACAGGGGGACAATCCCACCGGCACAAACCCCCCAGGTGTGCTCAGCCCCCAGCCCCATTTCAGAGCCCCCAGACCCACCTGGCAGCCACCACACCTGCACAACTGGGCTGCAGCCCTGATCCTTGGCAGGGTGGGGGACAGTCCCATACTCACCCACCCAGCCCCCCAGGTGTGTGCAGCCCCCAGCCCCATTTCAGAGCCCTCGGAGCCCCCCGACCCACCCTGCAGCCACCGCACCTGGGTGGCGGGGCCGCAGCCCTTGGTGGGTGATGGAGACAATGCCACCGGCACAAACCCCCCAGGTGTGTGCAGCCCCCAGACTCGTTTCAGAACCCCCAGCCCCATCTCAGAGCCCCCAGCCTCACCTGGCAGCCCCCAGACCCACCTTGCAGCCACTGCACCTGCGTGGCGGGGCCGCAGCCCTTGGTTGGTGACACAGGGACAATCCCACTCCCCAGGTGTGCTCAGCCCCGATCCCCATCTCAGAGCCCTCAGCCCCACCCCAGAGCCCCCAGACCCACCTGGCAGCCCCCAGCCTCACCTGGCAGCCCCCAGACCCACCTTGCAGCCACCGCACCTGGGTGGCGGGGCCGTAGCCCTTGTCGTTGCGGGCGGCGATGCGGAAGATGATGGCCGGCTTGGTGGTGTGGTCGATGTGGGCGCTGGCCAGGCTGGAGGCCGGCACCAGGCACGAGGGGCTGGGCCCGCAGTAGACCCTCATGAAGGCCAGCTGGGCCCCTCCCCCGCGCGCCTCGGGGCCCCCCCCGGGCCCCCCCTGGATGGCCAGGTACACCGAGTACTCGGCGATGCGGCCCGAGGTCACCGAGGGCGGCTCCCACGTCAGGTGCGCCCCGTCGGGGCTCTGCGGGGACAGCGGGGACACGGGGGGGTTAGGGGGGGACAGAGGGACATGGGGGGGGGTTATGGGGGTGGGGCTATGGGGGGAACAGAGGGACATGGGGGTTATGGGGGGACAGGGGGACACAGGGGTTATCGGGGGGACAGAGGGACAGAGGGGGACAGGGGGACATGGGGGCAACAGAGGGACACGGGGATTATGGGGGGACAGAGGGACAGAGGGGGACAGGGGGACATGGGGGCAACAGAGGGACACGGGGATTATGGGGGGGGACAGAGGGACTAGAGGGTTATGGGGGACAGCGGGGACACGGGGGGGTTGGGGGGGGACAGGGGGACACAGGGGTCAGGGCAGACAGAGGGACATGGGGGTTATGGGGGGGACAGAGGGGACATGGAGGATATGGGGGGTACGGGGGCTATGGGAAGTGGGGGACATGGGGGGACACAGGAGGGTCCCTGCAGTGGCTCTGGGGTCCCCACCATGGCTCTGGGGTCTCTCCTGTGAGTCTGAGGTCTCTCCCAATGGGTCTGGGGTCACTTTGCTGATGTTGACGGTGCAGGGCGCCCCAGGGACACCGAGCAGGGAGGGGGTTGGGTCAGGTTTGAGTTGGGGATGTGGGTCTGGGGTCCCTGCTGTGGGTCTGGCCGTGGGTCTGGGGTCTCTCCCATGGGTCTGGGGTCCCTGCTGTGGGTGCCCCGGGGACACTGGGCAGGGATGATGGGGTCAGGTTGGGTCAGGTTTGGGTTTGGGATGTGGGTCTGGGGTCTCTCCCAATGGGTCTGGGGTCCCTGCTGTGGGTCTGGGGTCTCTCCCATGGGTCTGGGGTCCCTGCTGTGGGTCAGGCTGTGGGTCTGGGGTCACCTTGCTGATCTTGATGGCGCAGGGCGCCCCGGGGAAGCCGGGCAGGCAGGTTTTGAAGGCCGAGAGCTCCGAGAAGGGCCCGCGGCCGCAGGCGTTCAGCCCGGCCACGCGGAACTTGTACGCCGTGCCCGGCTGCAGCTCCTGGCGCCGCAGCTGCGAGTGGTCCGGGACCCCCGAGCCCTCCTCCTGCGGGGACAGCGCGGGGACAGTGTGGGGACAGTGTGGGGACACGGCCAGAAACCCCCCTGGACATTGGGGACACCATGGGGACTCCATGGGGACAATGGATAAGGAACCCTCCCCTGGACATGAGGACACGGTGAGGAGATGGAGAACCCAGAGCTGCCCTGGATGTCCCCAGTGCCACCAGGCCGTCCTGGAGCTGTCCCAAAACTGTCCCCAATGCCACCAGGCTTGTCCCAGGGATGTCCCAGGGGTGTCCCCAATGCCACCAGCCCATCACAGGGATGTCCCCAGTGCCACCAGCCCATCCCAGAACTGTCCCCAATGCCACCAACCCATCCCAGGGGTGTCCCAGGGATGTCCCCAGTGCCACCAGCCTGTCCCAGGGGTGTCCCCAATGCCACCAGGCTGTCCCCAGTCCCACCAGGCTGTCCCAGAGCTGTCCCAGAGCTGTCCCCAGTGCCACCAGCCTGTCCCAGGGGTGTCCCCGGCCGGTGTCACTCACGTCGGGCGGCGGCGCGTCCTCGGCGGGCAGGAAGTAGTGAGTGACCATCATGGTGGTGCCCTTGATGACCCCCACGTCGAACCACTGGTTCTCCTTCTTGGGCAGCGCCTTGGGGGGAGCGCCCGGCTCCGGCTTCTGGGGTCACAGCGGGGTCACCGCGGGGTCACCGCGGGGTCACGGGGTTGGGGGATTTGGGGGATTTTTTGGGGATTTTTTGGGATTTTTTGGGGATTTTTTGGGGATTTTTTGGGATTTTTTGAGGGAAATTGGGGATTTTTTGGAGATTTTTTTTTAGGGATTTTGGGGGAAATCAGGAATTTTGGGGGAAGTCAGTGGGATTTTCAGAGTATTTTGGGGAGATTTTGGGGGAATTTCTGGAGGATTTTGGGTGGATTTGTGAGGATTTTGGGGTGGATTTGTGAGGACTTTGCAGGGAATTTTAGGGTTATTTGGAGAAGGATTTTGGGGCAATTTCTAGAGGATTTTGGGGTTTTTTTGTGAGAGGATTTTGGGGTGGATTTGTGAGGATTTTGGAGTGGGTTTGTGAGAATTTTGGGGTGGGTTTGTAAGGATTTTAGGGAGGATTTGTGAGAATTTTGGGGTGGGTTTGTGAGGATTTTGGGGTGGGTTTGTGAGGATTTTGGGGTGGGTTTGTGAGGATTTTGGGGTTTTTTTGTGAGGATTTTGGGGAGGATTTGTGAGGATTTTGGGGAGGATTTGTGAGGATTTTGGGGTGGATTTGTGAGGATTTTGGGGTGGGTTTATGAGGATTTTGGGGTGGACCCCCACTCACCACGGGGGTGCTCTCGATGCCGTTGGCCACCTCGGCCAGGGCGGCGGCCGCCTGCAGCTTGGCGGGGCTGGGGGCCACCGCGGGGCCCGGGGGGGCCACGAAGGCGCTCGAGGGGGCCAGGCCTGGGGGAAAGAGGGGTGGGGACACAAAAAAATTGGGGAGGGGGCTTGAAAGACCCCCCCACCTGGAATTCCCCACCCCACCCCAATGCCAGCAGTGGGGTCCCAAACAGACCCCTATGGGTGACCCCCCCAACAAAGGGGTCCCAACCCCCCCCATGGGACCCCCACTCAAATGGGTGCCCCCCCTGGGGGTCCCACCCAGCCCCCAGGGATCCCAAACCCCCCCCAAAGGGGTCCCAACCCCCTCCATGGGACCCCCACTCAAATGGGTGCCCCCCCGGGGGTCCCACCCCCCCCCAAGGATCTCAAACTCCCCCCATAAGGATGCCCCCCCCCCTTCCTGTGGGTGCCCCCCCAAGGAGTCCCAACCCCCCCAAACCCCTCCATGGGACTCCCCCCTTCCCCAAATTGGGCGCCCTCTCCCCACCCCCCCTTGCCAGGAGCACCGCCCCCCCCGGGTTGGGGGTGGGGTGGGGGTCTCTCACCGTCGCCGGGGGGGGGCAGCAGGGTGGCGGGGGTGGCCCCCCCGGGCACTGCCCCCAGCTCCCCCAGGCCGTTGGTGTCCCCGGCGGGGTCGTTGAGGCTGTCGGCGGGGGCCAAGGCCTCGGTGGGCAAATGGGGAGGGGGTGCAGCCGCCGTCTGGGGAGGGGCGGGGGCGGCGGGGGTGGGGGGCGGGGCGGGGGGCGCTGCGGGGGAGGGGGAGGGGGCGGTGGCGGCGGGGGGAGGGGGTCCCAGCCTCAGCCAGGTGCTGCTGGTGCTGGACCAGGGCGGCCAGTTCCTGCTGGGTCAGCACCAGGGGCAGCGTGGTGCCCCCCGCCGTGCCCCCCGCCCCCTCCGGGACCCCCAGGGCACCCCCCAGCTCGGCGGGGCCCCCCCCGGGCTCGCCGGGTTCCAGCGGCTCCGATGTCCCTGTGGGGAGGGGGAAAAAGGGGGGTCAGGGGTGGGGGCGGCGAGAAATGGAACTCGTGGGGTCAGTGGGGTCATTGGGGTCAGCCCCTGGGGTCACTGAGGTCAGCCCCTGGGGTCAGTGGGGTCACTGAGGTCAGCCTGTGGGGTCACCAGGGTCAGCCTATGGGATCATTGGGGTCAGCCTGTGGGGTCACTGGGGTCAGCCCCTGGGGTCACTGGGGTCAGCCCAAAGTTCTCCCTGTGGGGTCACTGGGGTCAGCCCCTGGGGTCACTGGGGTCATCTAAAACCCATCCCCCCATGGGGTCATTGGGGTCAGCACAAAATGCACCCCATGGGGTTACCGTGGTCATCGGGTCACCACTGCCCCCCACTGTGTGACCCCCCGCCCCCCATAACCACAGGGCCAGCAGCACAGGACTGAGACCCCCAGGACCCCCCAAAACCCCTCTGGCTGACCAATGACCGCCTGCAGCACGGCCTGGATGGCCAGAGCTGTGCCTGGGGCCACCACCAAGACCCTCACAAAACCCAGACCCCCCCAAAACCCCCCCAGATCCCCCAAAACCCCCTCAGGACCCCCCAAAACCCCCCTGGACCATCCCCTGAGTGACCCATGACCGCCTGCAGCACGGCCTGGATGGCCAGAGCTGTGCCTGGGGCCACCAGACCCCCCCCCAAACTCCCTCAGGACCCCCCAAATTCCCCCCAGGACCCCCCCAAACCCCCCCCAGGACTGACCCATGACCGCCTGCTGGGCGGCCTGCAGCACGGCCTGGATGGCCAGAGCCTGGGCCTGGGGCCACCAGACCCCCCCCAAAACCCCCCAAACCCCCTCAAGACCCCCCAAACTCCCCCCAAACCCCCCCAGGACTGACCCATGACCGCCTGCTGGGCGGCCTGCAGCACGGCCTGGATGGCCAGAGCCTGGGCCTGCGCCTCCTCGCTGGCCGCAGCCGCCGCCGCTGCTTCGGCCGCCGCCGTCACCGCCAGCTCCTCGGGGGTCAGCCCGGGGGGTCCCCCGGTGCCCCCCGCCTCGGCCAGCAGCTCGGGGGGCAGCGCCAGCCCCTCGGGGGCTCCGGCCTCGCCGGCGGGGGAGGGCAGCACCACCACGGCCAGCGGCTCCGGGGAGCCCCCGGGCTCGGCCGCCGCGGGGGCTTCGGGGGCGGGCGGGGAGGGGGACGGGGCCGAGGAGGAGGTGGGGGGGGGAGGCTCCGGGGTTGGGTGGGGGTCTCCGGGAGGGGTGGTGGTGGTGGTGGTGGTTGGGGGGGTCTCGGGGGGCGCCGGGGGGGATTCGGTCAGCGACGAGATGGTCTGAGGAGGAGAGAGGAAAAAAGGGGTTGGGGGGAGCAGGGGGACAGAGACCCCCGGGATGGGGATTTGGTGGCACCAGAGGTACCTGCAGGTCCTCGGGGTGCTGGCACGGTGCCACCTCCAGGGTCCCCAAACACCCCCAGGGTCCCCAAACCCCCTCCCGATGACCCCAACCCCCCCCCCCACCACGGTCCCCGACCCCTCCCCAGTGCCCCCAATCCCCTTCCCAATGTCCCTAAATCCCTCCCCAGTGTCCCCAACCCCCTCCCCCAGGGTCCCCAACCCCTCCCCCAGTGTCCCCAAGGTCTCTCACCGGCACGGCCGGCCCCGGCGCTGGCGTGGACTGAGTGACCGTAGTGACCGCCCGGGGCTGGGGGGTCCCGGTGCCACTGGGGCCTGGGCTGGGGGTCCCGGGTGGGACAGGGGGACCCCCGCCCTCGCTGGGGGGGGTTTCCCCCTCCCCCTGCCCATTGGCAGCCGGCGGTGGGGGGTCTGCGGGGACAACAGGGAGGGGGTCAGCGAGGTGACCACCCCAAAATGAGGGTGAAGGTGACAATTTGGGGGACACAGGGTGGGTGGGGGTGTCACCTTGGCTGGCGCCCATGCTGGCGGTGACCGTGGTGGCCGTGGCCGTCGTCCCCGTCTCGTGCGTCTCGCAGGGGGGGTTGGAGCAGGCGCGGGGGGGGCTGGTGGCACAGGGCAGGGGTGGCGGTGTCACCACCCCCTCGCTGGTGGCCGTGCTGGTGGCCCCCCCGCTCTGGTGGCTCTGGCAGGGTGGGGACCCCGAGGTGGCCGTGCTGCTGCTGCTGCTGGTGGTGGTGGTGGTGGTCCCGGTCTCGGGGGTCTCATGGGAGGGGTTGGCACAAGGCGGGGACCCCCCCGTGGCGGAGGTGGTGGCGCTGGTGGCGCTGGTGGCCGTGGTAGTGTCACCCGGCCGGGAGCCGGCGGTGGCCGTGGTGGCCGTGTTGGTGGTCCCGGTCTCGTGGGTCTCGCAGGGGGGGTTGGAGCAGAGCTGTGATGACGTCATTGTCACTGTGTTGGTGGTCCCCGTCTCGTGGGTCTCGCAGGGGGGGTTGGAGCAGGGGGGGACACCCGGTGGCGGCGGTGGCACCGCTGTCCCTGGCTCGGGCGGGGGGCGCGAGGTGGCCGTGGTGGTGGTGGCCGTGCTGGTTGTCCCCGTCTCGTGGGTCTCACATGGAGGATTAGAGCAGAGCTGTGACGATGCCACTGTCACCGTGTTGGTTGTCCCCGTCTCGTGGGTCTCACAGGGGGGGTTGGAGCACAACCGTGACCCCGTCACTGTCACCGTGTTGGTTGTCCCTGTCTCGTGGGTCTCACATGGAGGATTCGAGCAGAGCTGTGACGATGTCATTGTCACCGTGTTGGTTGTCCCCGTCTCGTGGGTCTCGCAGGGCGGGTTGGAGCAGGGTGGCCTTGCTGCTGTCATTGTCACCGTGTTGGTTGTCCCCGTTTCATGGGTCTCACAGGGTGGGTTGGAGCACAACTGTGACCCTGTCACTGTCACCGTGTTGGTTGTCCCCGTCTCGTGGGTCTCGCAGGGCGGGTTGGAGCAGAGCCGTGTCCCCTCACACGCCGCGCTGGTGGCCGCCGTCCCCACGCCACCACTGCCACCACCACCACTGCCCACCTCTGGCTGCCCCCAGGGCGTCGCTTGGCACGGGGCGGTGACCTCCTGCTGCGTTTGGCACGGGGTGGTGGCCGTGGTGACACCACCGGTGAGGCCACCAGCCTCGGGGCCGGGCGGCGGGCAGAGCCGCGCAGTCATGGTGGTCCCCGTGGCCACCGTCTGCTGCGTGGGGCAGCTCCCCGGCCGCGCCGTCCCCGCCGCCGTCGGGGTGTTGGTGGTCCCCGTCTCGTGGGTCTCGCAGGGGGGGTTGGAGCAGGCTCGAGGTGGGGGTGGTGGCAGCGTTGTTGTCCCCCCGCCCGTGTCCTCGCAGAGCAGCTGCAGCTGTTGTCCCCCTCCTGTCCCCACGTTGGCCACCAGGCTGGTGGTGGCCGTGTTGGTGGTGCCGGTCTCGTGGGTCTCGCAGGGTGGGTTGGAGCACACCAGGGTGACGGTGCCCGGGGTGGCCTCGCTGGCGGGGGGCTCGG
Source organism: Phylloscopus collybita (assembly GCA_027886175.1). Lineage (NCBI taxonomy): Eukaryota > Metazoa > Chordata > Aves > Passeriformes > Phylloscopidae > Phylloscopus > Phylloscopus collybita. Next base: position 20,095 of record JAJNNQ010000357.1, read on the forward strand.
CCCCGGAGGTGGCGGCGGGGGGACCCTCGGCCGTGGGGGAGGCCAGGATGGAGACGGGGAGGTCGTGCACGGGTTGGGCCTCCACCCCGCTGGGCGTGGTGATCAGTGTCACCTGCGTGGGCTGGGACACCGGCTGAGTGTCCCCAGAAGAGGGTCAGGGGACAGGGGAGGTGGCATTGCCACGTCCTGCCCGGCCCCCAGACTCAGATCTCTGTGAGACACCCCCCCACCACCTCTTTGTGTCACCCCAAATTCATGTGTCCCATCCCTGTAACTGCCACACTTACAGCTGCCACAGATGTCCCCAGGGTCCCCTCAGCCACACGGTGATGGTAACTGTGCCCAGCCCCCCTGTCCCCAGTGTCCCCTGATGTCCCCAATGCCTGCAGAGTCCCCTCACCTGCATGGTGATGATAGGTGTCCCCAATCCCCAGTGTCCCCAGTGTCCCCTCACCTGCACGGTGATGGTGTGGGGTGTGCCCTGTCCCCAATGTCCCCAAGTGGCCCCCCTGTCCCCAGTGTCCCCTCACCTGCATGGTGATGGTGGGTGTCCCCAGGCCCCCCTGTCCCCAGTGTCCCCAGTGTCCCCCCCGTCCCCTCACCTGCATGGTGATGGTGGGTGTCCCCAGGCCGCCCCCGGCCGCGGTGGCCGTGATGGCCGCGGGGTTCAGGACCTGGCTCGAGAGGGTGGCGATTGTCCCCAGGGTGGTGATGGGCGTGGCCAGCGAGGCCGTGGCGCTGTGGCCACCAGCGCCCCCCGCCAGGCTGGTGGACACCGTCCCTGTCACCGTCCCCAGCGTGGTCACACCTGCCAAGGACACGGCGGCAGTGAGTGACCGCCCCGGAAAGTGACCCCAGGGTGCTGCAATGACCCCTCCCTCCCTTTGATGTGGTGACCTCATGGTGACCCTTTCCCCCCCAAATGACCTCCTGCTGTCCCCCTACTGACCCCATGACCCCTCCACTCGCCCAGTGGTACTCTTGACCACAGGGGTGGTCACCTCAGTGACCCCATGGTGACCCCCTGGAAACCCCCCCATCACCAGTGGTGCCCTTGACCACAAGTGACCACCTCAGTGACCCCTGGGTGACCCAATGACCCCCCCCTAGTGACCACCCCAGCGACCCAGAGATGATCCTTGACCAGCAGGGTGGTCACCCCAGCGACTCTAAAGTGACCCTTGACCACAGGTGACCCCCCTAGTGACCACCCCAATGACCCCATGGTCACCCCAATGACCCCCCCACACGCACCCCAGTGGTGCCCTTGACCAGCAGGGTGGTCACCTCAGTGACTCTGAGGTGACCTTTGACCACAAGTGACCTGGAGGTGCCCTGATGACCCCAGAGTGACCCCAACTCACCAGTGGTGCCCTTGACCACCAGGGTGGTCACCGTGGGTTTGACGGCCGAGACGGTGACGGGGGTGACCAGCCGGACCCCGCCCATGGGCACCGTCCGCAGGATGGTCCCCGGCTGCCCCGGCGCCCCCTTCAGCACCACCTGAGGGGACACGGGGACATCTCATGTGACACTGCTGGCACCTGGGGACCCCTCGGGGCTGGGACCCCCTTGGCTGACCCCCAATCACCTGTGTCCCCAAACCCCGGTAGGGCCACACCCCTACTGTCACCAATGTCCCCAAACCCTGGTCTGACCCCACCCCAGTGTCACCAATGTCCCCAAACCCTCAGCTGACCCCACCCCAGTGTCCCCAGACCTTGGTCTGACCCCACCCTACTGTCACCAATGTCCCCAAACCCTGGTCTGACCCCACCCCAGTGTCACCAATGTCCCCAAACCCTCAGCTGACCCCACCCCAGTGTCCCCAAACCTTGGTCTGACCCCACCCTACTGTCACCAATGTCCCCAAACCCTGGTCTGACCCCACACCAGTGTCTCCAGCCTCATCCCGGTGTCACCAATGTCCCCAAACCCTCACCTGACACCCCCTAAAGTCCTCACCCCACACCTGAGCCCACCTCTAAGTCCCCTCCGATGTCCCCTGAGTGACCCCTGTCCCTCTGTGTCCCCCACACCTCCAATGTCCCCAAGCCTTCCCTGTCCCCAGCGTCACCGCGATGTCCCCAACCCCTCCCTGTCACCTCCTGACCCCCCCCCAAGGTGTCCCCAGGTGTGTCCCCCACCTGTGTCACGCCCTGCTGGCCGTGCCCCCCGCCCAGCTTGGGGACAGCGGTGATGATCTTGGCGGGGGTCCCGGTGCCCGAGGTCATCACCTTGGTGGTGATGATGGTGATGGGCGACTTGATCCCGGGGCTGCTGGTGACACCTGGGGGGCACGGGGGGGTCAGCGGGGTGACAGGGACATGGAAGGGACACGGGGGTCACCCCCTGTCACTCTCCGGTGCCCCCTGACCGGGTGGGGATGGGGGTCTGGGGGAGTTTGGGGGTCTCTGGGACAATTTGGGGGTCTCAGGGCAGGTTCAGGTGAATTTGGGGAGGGGTCTCACTCACCGGTAGCCCCCGACTGGGTGATGATGGCCGACATGGGGATGGTTTTGATGATGGTGGTGGTCCCAGGGGTGGGGGTCTCAGGGGGTTTGGGGGTCTCAGGGACGATTTGGGGGTCTCAAGGCAGGTTGGGGTGAATTTGGGGAGGGGTCTCACTCACCGGTAGCCCCTGACTGGGTGATGATGGCCGACATGGGGATGGTTTTGATGATGGTGGTGGTCCCAGGGGTGGGGGTCTCAGGGGGTTTGGGGGTCTCAGGGATGATTTGAGGGTCTCAGGGTGGGTTGAAGTTAATTTGGGGAGGGGTCTCACTCACCGGTAGCCCCCGACTGGGTGATGATGGCCGACATGGGGATGGTTTTGATGATGGTGGTGGTCCCGGGCTTGGTGGTGCTGGGGGAGACGCTGCTGATGCCCAGGATGGTGGGGGGCTTGGCCGCCCCCGCCCCCGCCTGCGTGCTGGTCAGGATGGTGGTGGGCTTCCCCTCCCCCGACGTCACCAGCTTCAGGATGGTCCCGGCCGGCAGGGGGCCCTTGGTCTGAGGGGAGTGGTCACTCGGGGTGGGGAGTGGTCACTCGGGGTGGGAGTGGTCACTCAGGTGGGGAGTGGTCACTCAGGGGGGAGTGGTCACTCAGGTGGGGAGTGGTCACTCGGGGGGGGAGTGGTCACTCGGGGTGGGAGTGGTCACTCAGGGGGGAGCGGTCACTCGGGGGGGAGTGGTCACTCGGGGTGGGAGTGGTCACTCGGGGTGGGAGTGGTCACTCAGGTGGGAGCGGTCACTCAGGTGGGGAGTGGTCACTCAGGTGGGAGTGGTCACTTGGGGCGGTCAGTGAGGGAGTGGGGGGGGATTTGGGGTGGTCACTGGGGGTTTGAGGAGGGCTCAGGGACTCAGGGGATTTTAAGGTGATTTTGGGAGCATTTTTGGGGTAATTTTGGGGGATTTTGGGTTGTCACCTGCATGACCCGAGTGACAGGGTCATTCAAGGCCTGCCCGGGGATGGTTGAGGGGGATTTGGGGGGGGTCTCAGGGGGGATTTTGGGGGGTCCCAGGGGGGTCACCTGTATGATCTGGGTGATGGGGACGGTCAAAGCCTGTCCAGTGATGGCCAAGAGGGGTTTTGGGGGGGGTCTCAGGGCTTTGGGGGGTTTTGGGGGGGTCTCAAGGATTTGGGGGGGGTCTCAGGGATTTGGGAAGGGGTCCCAGGGGTGTTACCTGTATGATCTGGGTGACAAGGCTGGTCAAGGCCTGTCCAGTGATGGCCAAGAGGGGTTTTGGGGGGGCTCAGGGATTTGGGGAGGGGTCCTAGGGATTTGGGGGGGGTCTCAGGGATTTGAGGAGGGGTCCCAGGGATTTGGGGAGGGGTCCCAGGGGGGTCACCTGTATGATCTGGGTGACGGGGCCGCTGGAGGCCTGCCCGGTGACAGCCGAGCTCTGCACCGGCTTCGTCTGCACCACCGACATCACCTTGCCCAGGTTGGAGATCTGGGGGGGCCGGTGGGGGGGTTAGGGGGGCACAGAGACCCCCCCTCCCACAAAACAGACCCCCCCAAATAAACCCCAAATCCTGACCTTTGAAGGGTTTTTAAAAAACCCCTGGGACCCCCAAATTTGGGAGGTTTGGAGGTAAAGAACCTCCAGAACCCCCCCAAAAAAGGGGTGGGGGGGGTTGGGGTTGTGCCCCCCCCCACCCAGGACCCCCCAAATTTCAGTCTCCGTGGCCCCAGAGCCCCCCAGATTGGGGGGTCCACATCCCCAGGACCCCCTCAGTCCCTCAAATCCAGGGTTCCCACACACTCAGAACGCCCCAAGACCCCCAAAATCTGGGTCCCCACACCCCCAAACCCCCCAAAATCTGCATCCTCACCCCTCCAATGCCCTCCCTGTCCCCAAACTGGGGTCCCCACACCCCCAGGACCCCCCCAGATCTGGGTCCCCACCCTCCCAACGTCCCCTTCATCCCCAAACTGGGGTTCCCCCCCCCCGCCCCCCAAACCCTGGTCCCCCAGGTCCCACCCCCCACTCCTCACCAGGGCGCTGCCCCCCGGCACAGAGATGGGGCTCTTGACCAAGGTGATGGTTTTGGTGACCCCTCCGACCACGGTGGTGACCACCTGTGCCTGCTGGGCCACCGTCACCGTGCCGGATTTGTGCACGGTGATGATGGGCCTGGTGGCCGCGTTGGTGGCCGCGGGGGACGCCCCGGCCGTGCCCACCTGGGCGGCCGCCGTCTTCAGCATCCGCGTGGCGGGGTTGCTCACCTGGGGAGGGGAGGGGACAAGGTGGGGACAAGGTGGGGACAGCCATGGGGTCACCCTCAGTCAGCCAATGCCACCATGGGGTCACCCCAGTGACCCCCTGAAGGTCCCCGGTAGGGTCACTTTGAGTCCCCCAGTGTCACCCAGTGTCCCCCCAGTGCCACCACAGTGACCCCCTCAAGCTCCCCAGTGTCACCACAGGGTCACTTTGAGCCCCCCAGTGTCCCTCCAGTGCCACCACAGGGTCACCTCGAGTCCCCCAGTGTCCCCTCAGTGACCCTCTGAAGCTCCCCAGTGCCACCACAGGGTCACCCAGTGAGGCCCTGAAGCTCCCTGGTGACACAATGGGGTCACCTCAAATCCCCTGGTGACACCACGGGGTCACCCAGTGTCACCCCAGTGACACCCTGAAGCTGCCCAGTGCCACCACAGGGTCACTTTGAGCCCCCCAGTGTCCCCTCAGTGCCACCACAGGGTCACTTCGAGTCCCTCAGTGCCACTCCAGTGACCCCCTGAAGCTCCCTGGTGCCAACACAGGGTCACTTTGAGTCCCCCAGTGTCACCCAGTGACCCCCTCAAGCTCCCCAGGGTCACTTCGAGCCCCCCAGTGTCCCCCTAATGCCACCACAGGGTCACTTTGAGCCTCCCAGTGTCACCCAGTGTCCCCCTCAAGCTCCCCAGTGCCACCACAGGGTCACTTCGAGTCCCCCAGTGTCACCCAGTGTCCCCCCAGTGCCACCCCAGTGACCCCCTCAAGCTCCCCATTGCCACCACAGGGTCACTTCGAGTCCCCCAGTGTCACCCAATGTCCCCCCAGTGCCACCCCACTGTCCCCCTGGAGCCCCGCCATGCCCTGGTGACACCACGGTGACAATGCCACCACGGCCCCAGCCCGTCCCGGTGTCCCCTACCATGACAGGTGACGATGCCACCTTGACGGTGGCGGGCAGGGTGGTGGCCCCGGGGGTGACGGCCACCGTCTTGACGATGGTGGCACCGGCGGGGACGCTGAGCACGGTGGGCGCCGAGGCTGGCGGGATCTTCTGGGTGGCAGCGGCCGCCGCCGCCAGCGCCGCCATGCCGCTCATCTGCGGGCTGCTGCCGATCACCTGCGGGCACCTGGGGGCTCAGCACACCTGGGGGGGCACCTGGGGGTACCTGGGGACAGCTGGGGGCACCTGGATGGGCACCTGAGGACACCTGGATGGGCACCTGGGGGCTCAGCACACCTGGGGGGGCACCTGGGGACAGCTGGGGGCACCTGGATGGGCACCTGAGGACACCTGGATGGGCATCTGGGGCACCTGGAGGGGCACCTGGGGGCTCAGCACACCTGGGGGGGCACCTGGGGCACCTGGAGGGGCACCTGGGGGCTCAGCACACCTGGGGGCTCAGCACACCTGGGGGGGCACCTGGAGGGGCACCTGGAGGGGCACCTGGGGGCTCAGCACACCTGGGGGGCACCTGGGGACAGCTGGGCACACCTGGGGGGGCACCTGGAGGCAGCTGGGGGGGTACCTGGGGGGCAGCTATAGACACCTGAGCATTCATAGGGACAGCTATGGGGGCACCTGAGCACACCTGGGGGGGCACCTGGGGACACCTGGGCACATCTAGGGACACTGGGGGCACCTGGGGACAGCTGTGTCCCCCAGGCGCCCACTGGGGCTCACCTGTGTCACACCTGTGATCCCCAGGTACTCCCTGTGCCCCCAAACCCTCCCCAGGACCCCTCCCCCTCTGTCCCCAAGCCCCCTTCAATGTCCCCAATTGTCCCCAAATCCCTTCTGAGGTCCCTCCCCATGTCCCCAAGACCCCTCCCCTGCATCCCAGGTGTCCCCAGGTGTCGCCAGGTGTCCCCACTCACCGTGCCCTGGGGGCTCTGGGTGGGCACCACCATCCTGACGCCGGCGGGCAGCGATGTCACCGTCACCGGGGCCTTGCCGGGCCCGGCTGAGCGCACGGTGACCAGCGGGGGGCCGGCGGTGGCCGCAGGGGGACCGGTCACCTTCAGCACCGCGGGGACACCTGCCCAGGGGACATGGGGGCGGGGTCAGGGACACCACCTGGGGACCACCCCCCCAATGTCCCTCCCAGTGTTCCCCCATCCCATGTCCCCGTTGTGTCCTCCATGTTCCGTGTCCCCAAAGCCCCCACGTCCCCCACAATGTCCCCATCCTGTTTCCCACTGTGTCCTCCCCAGTGTCCCCATCTCTGCCACGCCGTGTCCCCAACGTCCCCATTCCCTCCCCAATGTCCCCACTCCCCCCCCATGTCCCCAATGCCCCCATTCCCCTCCATGTCCCCATTCCCCCCCGCAGTGTCCCCAATGTCCCCAACGCCCCCATTTCCCCTCAATGCCCCCATTCCCCTCCATGTCCCCAATGCCCCCATTCCCCCCAATGTCCCCAATGCCCCCATTCCCCTCCATGTCCCCATTTCCCCCCCAATGCCCCCACTCCCTGCCATGTCCCCAGTGTCCCCATTCCCCCCCCAGTGTCCCCAATGTCCCCAATTCCCCTCAATGTCCCCAATGCCCCCCCAATGCCCCCATTCCCCCCCAATGCCCCCACTCCCTGCCATGTCCCCAGTGTCCCCATTCCCCCCCCAGTGTCCCCAACACCTCCATTCCCCCCCATGTCCCCAATGTCCCCCCCCACCACCATCACTCACCTGGCGCCCTCCCCGCCGTGGCCGTTCCCGCCGCCGCCGCCCCCCCCGCGGCCGGCAGCACCTGCAGGGTGGCACCGGGGGGCGCGGCCACCGCCCCACCTGTCCCCCCTGCCCCGCCCGCCGCCGCCGCTGCCACCGCCCCGGCCGCGCCCCCCGCCCCACCTGTCCCCGCCCCCGCCGCCCCCGCCACCGCCACCCCGGGCGCGTTGGGGGGCGCGCTGGGCGGGGGCAGCAGGGTCAGCCCCACGCCCCCCCCGAGCTGGGGCAGGGCGGGGGGCGCGGGGGGCGGGGCCGGGGCGGCGGGGGCGGGGCTCTTGGGGGGGTTGGCGGGCACCGAGGGCACGGGGGGCGGGGCGGGGGCGGCGGGCAGCTCGTACTTCTGCAGCTGCAGCAGGTACGAGTCGGCCGTGGGCACCGCCCCCCAGCTCACCTCCAGAGACGTGGTGTTGGCCCGCACCAGCTGCACCCGGCCCGGCGCTGGGGGGCGCTCTGTGAAAGGGGGAGAGGGGGGGGGGGGTTACACCTGGGGTACACCTGGAGTACAACCGGGTACACCTGGGAGACAGCTGGGGTACACCTGGAGTACACCTGGGTACACCTGGGGTACACCCATGTACACCCACATACACCTGAGTACACCTGGGGGACAGCGGGATACACCTGGGTACACCTGGGGTACACCCATGTACACCTGGGGTACACCCATGTACATGTGAGTACACCTGGGGTACACCTGGGGGACAGCCAGGTACACCCAACATACACCTGGGTACACCTTGGGTACACCTGGGTACACCCACGTACATGTGGGGGACAACTCAGTACACCTGCATACACCTGCGGTACACCTGAGAGGTAGAGGTTACACCTGGGGTACACCCAGGTACGCCTGGGGGGACAGCTGGATACACCTGGGTACGCTCGGGTACACCTGAGAGGTGGAGCTTACACCTGCGTTACGTATGGGGAACACCTGAAGTACACCTGCAATTTGGCAGTTACACCTTTCCCACCTGAGCTACACCTGTACTGTCCATATCTCACCTGAGTTACACCTTTCACACCTGGCTGTTCCAGACCCCCAAGCCCCTCCTGGCCTCACCTGTCTCCAGGTACCACAGGCCCTTTCAGCACACCTGGTTGTTCCAGACCCCTAACCCCCCCCAGCCCCCCTCAGACTCACCTGTCTCCAGGTACCAGAGGTCCTTGCAGCACACCTGGTTGTTCCAGGCCTTGCGGTAGCCGTCGCGGCCGCTCCAGATGTAAAGCCGCGTGGCGATGGCCACGGCGCAGTGCCCGGCCCGCGCCCGCGGGACATTGTCCTCCAGGGTCTCCAGCACCAGGGGCTCCCAGGCCATCGAGTCTGGGGAGGGGGCAGCGGGGTCACAGAGGGGCTTGGGGAATTTGGGGAGGGGTCTGGGGGTCTCAGGGAGGGGTTTGGGGGGCTCAAAGAGGGGCTTGGGGAATTGGGGAGGGGTCTGGGGGTCTCAGGGAGGGGCTTGGGGAATTGGGGAGGGGTTTGGGGGACTCAAAGAGGGGCTTGGGGCATTTGGGGAGGGGTCTGTGGGTCTCAGGGAGGGGTTTAAGGGAATTGAGGAGGGGTCTGGGGGGTCCTCCAGGGTCTCCAGCACCAGCGGCTCCCAGGCCATCGAGTCTGGGGAGGGGGCAACAGGGTCACAGAGGGGCTTGGGGGAATTTGGGGAGGGGTCTGGGGGGCTTAGAGTGGAGTCTGAGGGGATTTGGGGGGATTGGGAAGGGGTCTGGCGGGCTTAGAGTGGAGTCTGAGGGGATTTGGGGAATTGGGGAGGGGTCTGGGGGGGCTCAGGGATGGGTTTGAGGGTCTCAGGGAGGGGTTTGGGGGGCTCAGAGTGGAGTCTGAGGGGATTTGGGGGAATTGGGGAGGGGTCTGGGGGGCTCAGGGAGGGGTCTGCGGGAACTAGGGAGAGGTTTAGAGGTTTCAGGGTGGGCTTTAGGGTGGGTTTGGGGGTCTCAAGCCCCCTCCTCACCCAGGCTGTGAATTGGGGTGTTTCAGGGTGGGCTTTAGGGCATTTTTGGGGTGAGTTTGGGGGTCCCAAGCCCCCTCCTCACCCAGGCTGTGAATTGGGGTGTTTCAGGGTGGGCTTTAGGGCATTTTTGGGGTGAGTTTGGGGGTCCCAAGCCCCCTCCTCACCCAGGTTGAGGCAGGCCAGGGTGTTGGTGCACTTCCACTCCTTCTCGTGCGTCGCCACCTTGACGTCATCCATCACCAGGGGCACCCACCCCCCAAAAACGTACATCCTGGGGGGGGGACAGAGGTCAAGGGGGGTCAGGGGGGACCACCAGAGACCCCCACCCCCCTCCCCAGTTTTCCCTTTTGGGGAGGGGTCACAAAATAAAATATTAATTAAAGGATTTAAATGAAATAAAATACCCTCATAGGGACACCAAACCCTCCTTGGGTGGGGGCACAAAGGGACCCCCCCCCAGGACAAAGGGGACCCCCCGAGGGGGGGGATTTGGGGAGGGGGGCGTCGCCCCCAGACTCACTTGTTGCCGATGGTGGTGGCTGAGTGGAGGCTGCGGGGCAGGGGAGCCACCCCGCTCAGGCTGGGTTTGTTCCACGTCAGCGTCTCTGAAGGACCCCCCAAAAAAAAACCCCAAAAACGTGAGGAAACGGTCCCAAAATCAACCAGAATGGGAAGAAATTAACTCAAAATGTGAGGAAACTGCCTCAAAATCGCCCCCAACGTGAAAAAAAAATGAATCCAAAATGGATTAATTAAAAAAAAATCAACCCAAAATTGTGAGCAAACAGCCCCCAAATCACCCAGAATATGAAAAAATTAACTCAAAATGTGAGGAAACTGCCTCAAAACCACCCAGAGTGGGAAGAAATTAACTCAAAATATGAGGAAACTGCCTCAAAATCACCCCAAACATGAAGAAATTAACCCAAAACCTGAGAAAATGGCCCCCAAATCACCCAAAATATGAAAAAATTAACTCAAAATGTGAAGAAAAGGCCCCAAAGTGTGAGGAAAAGGCCCCAAAGTCATATAGAACGTAGAAAAATTCATCCAAAATGTGAGAAAAGGGCTCCAAAATCACCCAGAATGTGAAAAGATTCACCCAAAACGTGAAAAAATGGCATCAAAATCACCCAAAATGCCAACAAATGGCCTTAAAATGATCCAACATGTGAGGAAACGACCCCAAAACGTGAAAAAACAACCCCAAAACACAAAGAAACGGCCCAAAACAACTGAAAATTGAAGGGAACAGCCCCAAAACTCAGCAAAATGTGAGGACACGTTGCTCTGAAACCCAAATTCTGCCACGTCCCCATATCCCCCAGACCCCAAATCCCCAAAAAAACCCAAAAAAACCCCGAAAGACCCCAAAAAAACCCCATAACCAATATCTAGGGTCCAGAGGTCCCCCAGCCTGCAGCCTCTTGTGCCCCCAGAGATGTCAACGTCCCTCAGTGTCCTCACTACCCCCTGCTCCCTTGGCACTCTCAGACCCCAAACTCCCAAAAAATCCAAAAAAATCCCCCAAAAAGCCCCAAAAAACCCGTTACCGATGTCCAGGGTCCAGAGGTCCCCCAGCCTGCAGCCTCCTGTGCCCCCAGAGATGTCAACGTCCCTCAGTGTCCTCAGTGTCACCCACTACCCCCTGCTCCCCTGCCACCCCCTGAGCCCCCCAGATCCCAAATCCCCAAAAAACCCCAAAAACCAACCCAAAAAAACCCCAAAACCACCCCATTACCAATGTCCAGAGGTCCAGAGGTCCCCCAGCCTGCAGCCCCTGGTGCCCCCATAAATGCCAACGTCCCTCAGCAACCCTCACTACCCTGGACCTCACAAGTCTCCCCAGACCCCAAACTCCCCAAAACCCCCAAAAACCCCAAAAACCCCCAAAAAATCCCAAAAAAACCCCAAAAACCCCCAAAAAATCCCCAAAAAATCCCAAAAAAAAACCCAACCCCCCCCGTTACCGATGTCCAGGGTCCAGAGGTCCCCCAGCCTGCAGCCGCTCATGCCCCCGTAGATGCCAATGTCCCTCAGTGTCCCTCACTACCCTGGACCTCACAAGTCTCCCCAGACCCCAAACTCCCAAAAAACCCCAAAAACCCCCCAAAAAAACCCCAAAACCACCCCATTACCAATGTCCAGGGTCCAGAGGTCCCCCAGCCTGCAGCCCCTGGTGCCCCCATAAATGCCAACGTCCCTCAGCAACCCTCACTACCCTGGACCTCACAAGTCTCCCCAGACCCCAAACTCCCCAAAACCCCCAAAAACCCCAAAAACCCCCAAAAAATCCCAAAAAAATCCCAAAAAATTCCCAAAAAATCCCCCAAAAAACCCCAAACCCCCCCGTTACCGATGTCCAGGGTCCAGAGGTCCCCCAGCCTGCAGCCTCTTGTGCCCCCAGAGATGTCAATACCCCTCAGTGTCCCTCACTACCCCCTGCTCCCTGGCGCCCCCAGACCCCAAATCCCCAAAAAACCCCAAAAACCCCAAAAAATCCCCAAAAAATCCCAAAAAAACCCCCAACCCCCCCCGTTACCGATGTCCAGGGTCCAGAGGTCCCCCAGCCTGCAGCCGCTCATGCCCCCGTAGATGACCAGGCGCGAGCGCCGCCCGTCCCGCTCGGTGTAGACCACGGCCGTGTGGGATTCCCGGGGAGGGGGCAGCACCCCGTAGGTGATGGGGATGTCCCAGGCCAGCACCCCCGAGCCTGGGCGCAGCTCCAGCACGTACAGGTCGTTCAGGTACCTGGGGAGGGGGTTCAGAAGGTTAGGACCCCCAAAAAACCCTAAAAAGGTGGTTGGGGATGTAGAAATGATCGTAAAGAGCTCTTGGATCCCATAAAATGCACCTAAAATGGCCCCGTTGTCACCTGTGCCTGTGTGTACAGGTGGTTCAGGTACCTGGGGAGGGGGTTCAGAAGGTTAGGACCCCCAAAAAAACCCTAAAAGGGTGGTTGGGGGATACAGGAGTGCTCAGGCAGGGGTGTAAAGGGGGTTTGGATCCCATAAAATGCACCCAGAAGGGACCCAATGTCACCTGTGCCCACCTATTCAAGTAATTCAGATATCTGGGGAGGGGGTTTAAAAGGTTAGGACCCCAAAAAAAACCCTAAAAAGGTGGTTGGGGACGCAGAAACGATCATAAAGAGCTCTTGGATGTCATAAAATGCACCTAAAATGGCCCCGTTGTCACCTGTGCCTGTGTGTACAGGTGGTTCAGGTACCTGGGGAGGGGGTTCAGAAGGTTAGGACCCCCAAAAAAACCCTAAAAGGGTGGTTGGGGGATACAGGAGTGCTCAGGTAGGGGTGTAAAGGGGGTTTGGATCCCATAAAATGCACCCAGAAGGGTCCCAATGTCACCTGTGCCCACCTATTCAAGTAATTCAGATATCTGGGGAGGGGGTTTAAAAGGTTAGGACCCCCAAAAAACCCTAAAAAGGTGGTTGGGGATGCAGAAATGATTGTAAAGAGCTCTTGGATCCCATAAAATGCACCTAAAATGGCCCCGTTGTCACCTGTGCCTGTGTGTACAGGTGGTTCAGGTACCTGGGGAGGGGGTTCAGAAGGTTAGGACCCCAAAAAAAATCCTAAAAGGGTGATTGGGGGATACAGGAGTGCTCGGGCAGGGGTGTAAAAGGGGTTCAAAAGGTTAGGACCCCAAAAAATCCCCTAAAAGGGTGGCTGGGGATGCAAAAATAATTGTAAAGGGGCTTTGGATCCTATAAAATGTAACTAAAATGGCCCCATTGTCACCTGTGCCTGTGTGTACAGGTGGTTCAGCTACCTGGACAGGGGGGAATGGGGTCACAGACTCCCCAAAAAACCCTAAAAAGGTGGCTGGGGATGCAAGAATAATCATAAAGACTTTTTGGATCCCATAAAATGCACCTAAAATGGCCCCTGTGTCCCCCCAAACCAGCCCTCAGTGCTGGGGGGTGCCCCCAAATCCCCCTCCCACCCCATCCCCGGGGGGTTTTGGGGTGCCCTGGGGGTTCTGGGGTGCCCCCCAGGCTTTTGGGGTCCCCCCTAAAGATGATCCCAATGTTCTGGGGTCACCTCCATGCCCCCCAAAGGTCCCTGTGTCCCCCCAAACCAACCCCCAATGCTGGGGGGGTGCCCCCAAATCCCCCCTCCCACCCCATCCGGGGGGGTTTTGGGGTGCCCCCCCGAGGTTTTAGGGTGCTCCAGGGGTTTTGGGGTGCCCCATACCGGGGGATGTTGTTTTTGGGGTCCTCGCTGTCGTTGGCCAGCCCCCCGAACAGGTAACACTTGTTGCCCACCAGGGAAAAGCTGTGGCCCAGCCGGGGGCAAGGGGGGGGCCCGTTCTTGGGGGTCTTCGCCTTCAGCCGCTTCCACTCCCACCTGGAGGCCTGGAATGGTGGGGAGGGGGGAGGTGGGATTTGGGGAGGGGTCTGGGATTGGGTGTGTGGGGTGGGGAGGCACCCAGGGGAATGGGGGACCCCAAAACTTGAGGGGTCTAGGGGTCTTGGAGGGGCGGGGGGTCCCCAGCTGTTTGGGAAGGGGTCACGGGGTGTCACCCATGGTTTGGGGGGGGGTCCTGGAGTGTTTTGGGGTGGTCCCAGAGGGGTCCCAAGGTGTTTAGGGGGGGGTCCCAGGTGTTTGGGGAGGTCCCAGGGTGCTTGGAGGGATCCTGGAGGGGGTTCTGGGGTGTTTGGGGAGGTTCCTCAGGGGTCACCCATGGTCCTGGGGGGTCCCAAGGGGTCACCCATGGTTTGGGGGAGTCCCAAGGGGTCACCCATGGTTCTGGGGGGGGTTCCCAGGTAGGCCCCAGGTGTTTGGGGGCAGGTCCCAAGGGGGTTCCCAGATGTTTGTGGGAGTTCCCAGGGTGTTTGGGGGGGTGTCCAGCGTGCCCCCAAGGTGTCAGTGGGGCTCCCAGATGCTTGTGGGGGTCCCCAGGTGTTGCGGGGGGGGGGGGCAGGTCCCAGGGGAAACCTCAGGTGTTCAGGGGGTTCCCCAGGTGTCCATGGGTGCCCCCAGGTGCTCAGGGGGTTCCCCAGGTGTCCATGGGTGCCCCCAGGTGTCTGTGGGTGCCCCCAGGTGCTCGGGGTGGGGTTCCCCAGGTGCTCAGGGGTGCCCCTAGGTGTCTGTGGGTTCCCCAGGTGTCCGTGGGTGCCCCCAGGTGTCCATGGATGACCCCAGGTGTTCAGAGGGGGTGCCCCAGGTGCTCGGGGGGGTTACCTGCAGCTCGTAGAGGTCGTTGCTGTACTTGCCGTACTCCACCATGCCCCCGAAGACCAGCAGCCGCGTGCCGTCGCAGACGAAGCCGTAGGCGGCGCAGCCCGGGGGGATGTCCCCCCGCACGGCTGGGATGAACCACTGGTTGGTGGCTGTTGGGGACACCAGGGGACAGGGACACACTCAGGATAACCCCCCCAGGTGGTGGCTCTTGGGGACACCAGGGGACAGTGAGTGACACACCCAGAGTAACCCCCCCTGAACCTCCAGGATGGTCCTTGGCCGGTGGCTCTTGGGGACAGTGACATGCTCAGAATGAGCCCCCTAAACCTCCAGGATGACCCCTGGCTGGTGGCCATTGGGGACACCAGGGGACAGTGACACACTCAGGACAACCCCCCCTGAACCTCCAGGATGGCCCCTGGCTGGTGGGGACAGCGACACACTCAGAGTAACCCCCCTGGGTGGTGGCTCTTGGGGACAGTGACACACCCAGAGTGACCCCCCGCACAACCAGGATGAACCACTGCTTGGTGGCTGTTGGGGACACCAGGGGACACTGAGTGACACACCCAGAGTGACCCCCCCTGAACCTCCAGGATGGCCCCTGGCTGGTGGCTCTTGGGGACAGCGACACACTCAGGATAACCCCTCTGCTTGGTGGCTGTTGGGGACACCAGGGGACAGGGACACACCCAGAGTGACCCCTCTGAACCTCCAGGATGACCCTTGGCTGGTGGCTTTTGGGGACAGTGACACATCCGGGATAACCCCCCTGAACTGCTGGGATGACCCCTGGTTGATGGCTCTTGGGGACAGTGACACACTGAGGATAACCCCCGTGGTTGGTGGCTGTTGTTGGGGACAGTGACGTGCTCAGAATGACCCCCCTGAACCTCCAGGATGACCCTTGGCTGGTGGCTTTTGGGGACAATGACACACTGAGGATAAGCCCCTGAACCTCCAGGATGACCCCTGGCCGGTGGCTCTTGGGGACACAAGGGGACAGTGACACACTGAGGATAACCCCCGTGGTTGGTGGCTGTTGTTGGGGACAGTGACACACTCAGAATGACAAGATGACCCCTGGCCGGTGGCTCTTGGGGACAGTGACACATCCGGGATAACCCCCCTGAACTGCTGGGATGACCCCTGGCTGGTGGCCATTGGGGACACCAGGGGACAGCGATGGGGGGGGGATACGAGGACACAGCCACACTCCTGGAGCGTACCACTGCCTGGTGGCTGGGGGGGGTGGGTGGTGGAGAGGAAGGAACCAACTGCTGGGCGGGGGGGATAAGGTGGTGACTGAGAGGAGAAATGGGGTCCCACAGAAACCCTCCCCCATCCCTGTGGGGACCCCCTGAATGACGCCCCCGTGCCACAGATGTGCCACTTACCCCCACCCCCATCACTGTGGGGACCCCCCAGCCCCACCTGTGTCCCCCCATGACCCAAATGCATCAGTTGTCCCCAATCCCACCCCTGTGGGGACCCTCCTGTGCCCCCCCCCGTGCCCCAAATCCACCACCCATCCTCAGTCCCACCTGCTGTAGGACCCACCCAGCCCCCCCGGGTGCCCCCCACCCCTACCTGTGCCCCCCTGTGCCCCAAATCCACCACTTGTCCCCAATCCCACCTCTGTGGGGACCCTCCTGTGCCCACCCCGTGCCCCTCCAGCCCCACCTGTGTCACACACCTGCATCTCCTCCCCAATCCCACCCCCTGTAGGACCCCCCCCAGCCCCACCTGTGCCCCCCCAGCCCCACCTGTGCCCCTCTGTGCCCCAAATCCACCACTTGTCCCCAACCCCACCCCCTGTGGGACCCCCCACCAACCCCACCTGTGCCCCAAATCCACCACTTGTCCCCAACCCCACCCCCTGTGGGACCCCCCACCAACCCCACCTGTGCCCCAAATCCACCACTTGTCCCCAACCCCACCCCCTGTAGGACACCCCCAGCCCCACCTGTGCCCCTCTGTGCCCCAAATCCACCACTTGTCCCCAACCCCACCCCCTGTGGGACCCCCCACCAACCCCACCTGTGCCCCAAATCCACCACTTGTCCCCAACCCCACCCCCTGTAGGACACCCCCAGCCCCACCTGTGCCCCTCTGTGCCCCAAATCCACCACTTGTCCCCAATCCCACCCCCTGTAGGACCCCCCCCAGCCCCCCCAGGTGCCCCCCCAGCCCCCCCGTGCCCCACCTGTGTTGTAGACGTGCAGCTCATCCACGATGCCCTCGTTGCCCCCCCCGAAGACCACGATCAGCTCCTTGATGGCCACGGCGCGGTGGCCGTGGCGGGGCCGGGGCACGGGCCCAGCCCAGCCCACCACCCGCTTCCAGCGCGGCTGCAGCGCGGGGGGGCCCGGGGGGGCCCGCGGCGGGGACCCCCCCCCGCCCAGGCCTGCCATGCGTCCCCCGCTGCCTGTCCTGGGGAGGGGGGGGGACATGGGGGTTACCCCAAAAAAAACCAAAAAAAATCATCCCAAAAACGATCTGACACCACCCACGCTGCCTGTCCTGGGGAGGGGAGGGGGACATGGGGGTTACCCCAAAAAGCCAAAAAAAAATCCCCCAAAAATCCCTAAAATGATCTGACACCACCCACACTGCCTGTCCTGGAGACGGTGGGGCGACATGGGGGTTACCCCAAAAAAAAAAAAAAAAACCAAAAAATCCCTAAAATGATCTGACACCACCCACGCTGCCTGTCCTGGGGAGGGGGGGGGGACATGGGGGTTACCCCAAAAAAAAAATCCCAAAAAATCCCTAAAATGATCTGACACCACCCACGCTGCCTGTCCTGGGGAGGGGGGGGGGACATGGGGGTTACCCCCCCAAAAAAATCCCAAAAAATCCCTAAAATGATCTGACACCAGCCCCGCTGCCTGTCCTGGGGAGGGGGGGGGACATGAGGGTTACCCCAAAAAGCCAAAAAAAAATCCCCCAAAAATCCCTAAAATGATCTGACACCACCCACGCTGCCTGTCCTGGAGAGGGCGGGGGGGACACGGGGGTTACCCCAAAAAAAAAAAAAACCCAAAAAATCCCTAAAATGATCTGACTCCACCCCCACTGCCTGTCCTGGGGAGGGGGGGGACACGGGGGTTACCCCAAAAAAAAATCCCAAAAAATCCCTAAAATGATCTGACTCCACCCACACTGCCTGTCCTGGGCAGGGGGAGGACACAACATGGGGGTTACCCCAAAAAAGCCCAAAACAAACAAAAAAAGTCATCCCAAAAATGATCTGACACCTCCCCCCATTGCCTGTCCTGGGGAGGGGAGGGGGACACGGGGGTTACCCCAAAAAGCCAAAAAAAAACCCCCCAAAAAACCCCAAAAAACCCAAACTCTAAAATGATCTGATGCCTCCCCAGCTGCCTGTCCTGGGGAGGGAGGGGAGGGGGGACATGGGGGTTACCCCCCCCCAAAAAAACAAAACAAATAATCAATCAAACAAACAAGAAACTGAAAAAAAAACCAACCCTAAAATTATCTGACATCTCCCCCACTGCCTGTCTTGGAGAGGGAGAGGAGGGGGGGACACGGGGTTACCCCAAAAAGCCAAAAAAAAAAAAACAAACCATGAAAAATAAAAATCAACAAACCAATAAAACCCCAAAAAACCAACAAAACAAAAAAAAAAGCCCTAAAATGATCTGACACATCCCCCGCTCCCTGTCCTGGGGAGAGGGGGGGGGGAACATGGGGGTTACCCCCAAAAAATATTAAAAAAAATTCCTAAAATTATCTGACGTGTTTCCTGCTGCCTGTCCTGGGGAGGGAGGGGGGACATGGGGGTTAACCCAAAAAAAATTAAAAAAAAAAATAAAAATCCCTAAAATTATCTGACACCTCCCCCACTGGGAGCTGGGAGGGGGACACGGTGTTACCCCACCTGGGGAGGGAGGGGGACACAGGGATTACCCCAAAAAGCCAAAATAAGGTAAAATAAGGTAAAATAAAATAAAATAAAATAAAATAAAATAAAATAAAATAACCCCAAACCCTAAAATGACCTGATGCCTCCCCAGCTGTCTGTCCTGGGGTGGGGGGTCAAACACAGGGGAGACCCCATAATGATGTGATACCCCCCCAATACTGGGCACTGAACCCCCCCTCAAGGGATGTCCTGGGGGGGGGTGGGGTCAGACATGGGGGGCACCCCAAAATGACCCAAATCATCCCCCACTCCTTGTCTGGGGGGGGTCACACACACACCCCCCAAAAAACCCCCCCAGAATGACCTGACCACCTCCCCTCACTGCCTGTCTGGGAAGGGGGGGCAACACACAGGAGGTCGGGGGGGGGTTTGGACATGGGGACCCCCCCCCTCATTGCTCCTCTTGGGGGAGGGGGGTGTCCCCAAATCTGGGGGTCAATCCCCTTCTGCTCCCCCCCGCCCCCTCCTCCTGAGACAACACGGGGGTCCCCAATCTCCAGGGTCACCTCCAGACCTCCCCCTCCCCCCCCCCAAAATCCCACCCGGGATGTTTAATTACACCCCCCCACCCCCATACCGCAATTACCCCGAAAGAGTTAATTACCCCCCCCCCCCACAGCGGGGGGTGTGACAATTGGGGAGGAGTCAACTCGAGGAGGAGGAGGGGGGCATTTATTCCTCCCCGTTAATTACTTTCTCCATTATGTCGCCGTTTAATTTTCACCTCACCTCACACCGCGACCCCCCCCCCCCGCCCACCCCCCCCAATATTTGCTTTATCTTCACCAACTCAAATTCCCCCTCAGGCCGTGTCCCCCCCCCAGCCCCCCGTGTCAAACCCCTCCTCACAAATCGTCCCCTCAGCCTGCGCCCAAACCCCCTCCCCAAATTCCCTCCCCAACTGTGGCCCCCCCACAGCTTCATCTCCCCCCCCCCACATGAATTGCCCTCCTTCAGGCCGAGCCCCCCCCTCAGTTACTGCTCCCCCCCTCAGGTTCATCTCCCCCCCACCCCAAATTCCCCCTCAGGCCGTGCCCCCCCCCCCCGGCCCTGCCCCTCCCCTCACGCCCCCATCCCCCCCCCCTCAGGCCCCTGCGCGCCGCCATCTTGTCTCTGCCCGGGCGGAAAATGGCGGCCGCCTCCTCCCCCCCACCGCCGCCCCCCTCCGCTCACCGCGGCCCCGCGGCCGCCTCCCCCTCCCGGCCCGCGGACGCTCCCCGATTCCCGGCGGCGGCTCCGGGGGTCTCGCGGCTGCGGCGGCTCCTGGCGCGCGGCTGCGGCTGCGGGCGGAACGCGGCGGCGGCGGCCCCTCACGCCGCCCTGGGAGCCGCCATCTTGCGCCTATGTCCGGCGGCCGCGGCGGGTGGGCGGGAAGCGACGGGGTAGGCGGGGCCAGCGCGGACACGCCCCCTCCGGACCCGGGCGGCGCCATCTTGGCCGGGGACGGGGGGCGACATTGTCGGGAGGGAGGGACGGGAGGAAGCGGCGGCATTTTGAGGGGGGACCGGGAGGAGTTTCACCGTCATCTCGGTGGCCCCCGGGCCGGGCCCGGTAGTGGAGGAGCCGAGGCGAGCGGCGGAGGGGCGCGGGGGGGACTGTACGGAGCCGCTTGAAGGGGCGCGGCCATGGCGCCAACGGAGGGGGTGTGGTTACGGAAGAGCGTGGCCACGCCCACCCCTACCGCCTCTTAAAGGAGCCGCCCCCCAACCCGCCTTTTACGCGGTTTTCCCCACTTCTCGCCCCCCCCCAGCGCCATCATCTCCCGGTGCCACCCCCTCCCAGCCTTCCCGCGGCCCCATAATCGCTCCCCAACGTTCCTGGCCTCATCCCCACGCATACACCAAGTACCCTTCGGTCTGGCTGCTGGCGGCGCGGCCCGTTTCCCGGCGGCGCAGCTCTGTACGGAGCGCTCAGCCCGCCATGGGGGCCGCCATCTTGGGCGCCCCTCCTCTCTTTGGGTACCGCCCCCTCCACAAAGCGCGCCCCTTTCTCCTCCTCTTCTTCTTCTGCCCCGGGGCGCCCCCGCTCTCCCCACCGCCCCCCGAGGTTAACGGGAAACTCGAACCGCTCTGAGGCCTCACGGCCCCGCGGCTCCGAGCGACTCAAACACTGCCATCGTCCCCCGCCCCCCCGCCCCCCCCCGGACTCTCAAGATGGCGACGCGCGGGACCCGGATGCGGCGGCCCCTCCCAGGATGGCGCCCCGGGGGCGGTGGGGGAGGAAGGACCCGGATGTCGGCACACGGCGCCGCCATGACACCCCGCACGTCCCCTCCCAATATGGCGCCGCCCATCCGGCGGAACTGATACCCGGTGTCGGCCCCCACGGGGCCCCTGCACTCTCTACCCGCCCTCCCGGCGCTCCTCGCTTCACTCCGCCCTTACCGGGTGCGGCTCCGCTACCGCAGCGGCTCCAAGGCGGCGGAGCGGCCGGTGCCCGGGTGCGCGGGGGAGGGGTCACAAGATGGCGGCGCGCTGCTCTGGGAAGGGGGGGTCCAAGATGGCGCCGCCCGGTGCCCGGATCTTCCTCCTCCTCCTCCTCCTCTTCCTCCTCCTCGCCGCGCGCACAAGATGGCGGCGCCTGCCCAGGACGGGAGCGGAGCTTTAGGTGCTCCCTGCGTTCTTCGCTCAGGCCCCACCGCCCCCTCCTCTCGTCCCCCCTCCGGGACGGCCCCGATGCGGCGCCCCAAGATGGCGCAGGTGGGAGCCCGCAGCTCCGCGGCGGCCCAAGATGGCGGCGGCCGCGGGACCCGGATGCGCCGCTCTCCGCGCCGCTCCGCCGCCGCTCCGCACCTGCAGCCGCCCGCCGCCCGACGACCCCGGGCGCCGCTTTCCGCCGCCGCCGCCGCTCGCTCCGAGCCGCTGCCGCTGAGCTGAAAGCCGAGAAAGGCCCGCCCGCCGCGCCGGCTACTGGCGCTTGGGAGCCGCCATTTTGGACGCGTCTCCTCCACCCGCCACAAAGATGGCGCCCGCCAGGCCCCGGATGGTGGCGCTTAACGGCTGCGGCGCTCACTGCGCGTGCGCGACTGCGCCAACGGTGGTAGCGCATGCGCGACTCCACCTCTCCTTGCGCATGCGCTGTTCCCGCCTTTCCCCTAACAGATTTTTGTTCAAACACTCGAATTTGGCGCTTTTCGCCCCACTTTTGCCTTTGCGGGACCCCAAAATGCTTCAGAGGGGGTGGGGAGAAGAGAGGAGAGGGGGGTCCTCAGCAAGGAGTTCGGGATGAAGGTCCCAGGGCTTGGAGAGGTTTTGGGGAAGATTTAGGGGGTTTGGGGGAAGATTTAGGGGGTTTTGGGGTATCCCCCCCGCTGGCTCGGGTGTGAAACAGCCCCCAAGTGTGACAATAAACCCTCAAGTGTGACAGTAAACCCCCAGGTGTGACAAGGACCTCCCGCGTGGGGCCCGGGAGGAGGATCCGGAGCTTTTGGGGGACTTTTTGAGAGGGAGTTTGAGCCCCGCCCTCCAGAAATGAGTCTGGGCAACCTTGGGGGAGGCCAAGACCTCTTTGGGGGAAGTGTTGGGGGTCCCAGTCCCTCCCAGTGTCGTCCCAGACTCTCCCACTCCCACAGCCTCCCTCATGGAGGCCCCGCCCAGGCTCCGCCTCGCGCGGGCGCCGCCATTTTTTGTGTGGCGGAAGCCCCGCCCCTGCGCGGTTACCGCGGCAACGGCGCCATCTTGAATGTGGCGGAACTGCCCCTCAGAGGCGGGAAAAGGGGCGGGACCTAAAGTGCCTTCCCGCCCTGCGCCTGCGGTGACGTCATCGGAGTGATGACGTCGTAAGCGCCAAAGGTGTCGTGGGCATGACGTCATAGCTGCCAGGGCCCTCCTGAGTGCTGTGGGCGGAGGGAAGGGTGGGGGGGGACACCTGGGACCCAGTGAGATCCCAGAGGGGGCTCAGTGACGTCACCTGAGGGAATCCAGTGACATCATCGGGGGATCTGGCGGGGAGATCCCACACGGGGACCCCAAACCCCACCCTGGAGACCCCAAATACCCCCTGTGGGAGCCCAAAATCAGCACCCGAGGACCCCAAAATCCACCTGGGAGCATCCCAAACCCAACTGGATGGACCCAAAATCCACCCAGGGACCCCAAAATCAGCACCTGGGAATCGCAGGACCCACCTGGGAAGATCCAAAATCCAGCTGGGGACCCCAAAATCAGCACCTGGGAACCCAAATCCACCTGGGAACCCAAATCCACCTGGGAAAATCCCAAGCCCACCTGAGATGGACCCAAAACCCAAAACTTTGGGGACGGGGTTCCGAATCCACCCGGGATCCCCAAACTCACGGACGGGTCTGGGATGCACCGAGTGATCCGGGACCCCCTCGGAGTGACCCGGCCCCCTCCCCCTCTGCTGGCTGGGGGAATTTTTGGGGGGGGTTTTTTGGGGGGATTTTTCGGGGGGGATCGGAGCCAAAGAAGCGGCGGAGGCGGCTGAGTTGAGGGTTACACAGATTTATAATCGCTGGATCACGCGCAGCAGCAGCAGCAGCAGCACAGACACAGACCCGGGGAGGGGGGTGGGGGGGGGAGCGGGAGGGGATTTTGGGGGTGGGGGTGGGGGGTTTGGTGGGGGGGGCGGCGCCATGGGACCCCCACCCCCACACACACCCCTCCCCCCCCCAAAAACAACCGACACAGAGGGGCTTTTCCGGAACTTTATAAGGCAAAAAAACGTCTCGAGAGAATAAATAGGTGGGGGGTGGGGGGGGGGGGGCCCCCCAAAATTTTTAACCCCCCCGCGGTGGTGGCTGTTTCCCCCCCGGGACCCCTCCCCCACAAGGGCCCCTCCCCCCCTTTGGGGTTTGCTCTCTCTGGCCGCCCCTCCCCCCCCGTTATTGCCGTGAGGAGCCGGGGGGGGGGGTGGGGACCCCCGGGGGGGGAGGGGGGGTGATGGAAGAACGGGGGGGCACAAGAGGGGGGGGTGACCCTGACCCCTCCCCCCCCATAGTGGGTAAAGTGCAGGATGGGGACCCCTCCCCCACCCTGGGATGGAACTTGGGGGGGGTGGGGGGACAGGTGGGGGAGGGGCAGGACCACCCTCCCCACCCCCAGGATCAAATGGATCACCCCATGCTCGCTCCTGATTGGCTCAGGACCTCATCCCAGCCCAGCTCACTCCTGATTGGTTCCCAATCAGATCACCCCCTCATTTCTGATTGGCTCAAGACTGGATCCAAGCTCTGATCATGCTTGATTCTGATTGGCTCTGGACCAGATCCCAGCCCTGCCAAGTCAATCGCGATTGGTTCCATACCAGATCCCACCCTCAACTTTGATTGGCTCCAGACTGGATCCCAGCTCTGATCATGCTCACTCCTGATTGGCTCTGGACCGGATCGCACCCTCTCTCCTGATTGGCTCCCACTATGCCTCTCCCAATTGGACGTGACCAGATCCCCCCAGCAAGGAGCAACCTCATTGGGCAGGGGCCAGACCCACCCCTCCAATCCAAACCACTCCTGATTGGATCCTGGCCAGGCCCCGCCCCTGCCCAGAGTCACTCCCTGGGCTGGACCCAGCCCCACCCCCACAGGATTTCAGCCCTGATTGGACAGCACTGACTCCACCCGGTCACTGATTGGCTCCTGACTTGACCACGCCTCCATCCGGGGGGATCTGGAATCCTCCCCTCCCCCCTCTGCTCCGCGCCAGATCGCGGCTCCTGATTGGCCGAACACGGGATCCCAGCTGAACCCAAGGCTGCTCATGATTGGCTGCAAACCAGATCCCGCTCCCACAGAGACGCCCCCATTGGCCAAAGGCCAGGCCCCTTCTCATCCCGCCCCTCCCGATTGGCTCCAGACACCGGATCCTGCACAGACCGGTAGCTGCTGATTGGCTCGAAATCCGACCCCCAAGAAAGTCACTCCTGATTGGCTCAACACCAGACCCCTCCTCCTCAGCCGCTCCTGATTGGCTCCACACCAGATCCCACCCCTGCCCAGCACTGCTCCTGATTGGCTCAGCCCTGGATTCTGGCTGAACCCACTGCTCCTCCTGATTGGCTCCACACCAGACCCCACCCTCTGACACCATGCCCCCTTCTCCTGATTGGCTCCACGCTAGATCCCTGCCCCCGATTGGCCGCAGGCTCGGCCCTGCCCCCCCACTCAGCAGCGCCACTCCCCATTGGCCGCTGGCCGGATCCCGGCCCCGCCCCCTCCCCTCCCCCATAGTGCAAATGGTTCCCACGGGCGGAAAACGCGAACGGAACTGGAAGAACGAGAAAAGCGGCGCCGGGGGAGGGGGGAAGACGCGGCCCCGCCCCCTCCCCCAAAACAACCCCCCCCCCAACCCCGCCCAACCTCGGGGAGGGCCCCTGGAGACCCCCCCTCCTCAAAAAGTGCAAAGTGGGGGGGGGTCCGGGGTCCCTCGCTGTGCTTGTCGATAATAAAAATCCAGGGGGAGGGGACGACGCGGGGGGCGGTGGGAAACCCTGGGGGGGGGGCTTTCTGGGGGGGCCCCGCTGCCTCGTGAAGGGGGGGAGTAGGGCGGGGAGGGGGGGCCCGTCCGTGTGTCCTTCCGTCCGTCCGTCCATCCGTCCGTCCGTGCGTTCCCCCGCAGGCGGCTCACAGTCAGCTGACCCGCTCGGGCACAGGCGTCCGCGTGTCCACCGGCTCCTCGCGGGCCGGGGGCCGCGGCACGGCCACGCTGGGGGGGGGCGGGGGCGGCGGCGGCGCCGACGACGAGGAGGACGAGGAGGAGGAGGATGAAGAAGAAGAAGAGGAGGAGGAGGAGGAGGTGGAGGAAGAGGAGGCAGAGTCTTTGTGCTCGGGCTCCCCTCGGTGTTTGTAGGGCGGCGACGGCGGCAGCGGCGCTGGCGGGGGCTGAGTCTTAGGGGGCTCCTTGGCGCAGCCGTCGGGGGCCGCGGGACCCCCCCTCTGCTCCGCGCACCCGCTCAAGTCCTGGGGGGGCGGCGGCGGCGGTGGCGGAGGGGGCGGCGGGGGGGGGGGGCTGGCGCTGTCCTTGGGGCCGCTCTGGGGGGGCTCCGGCGGCGGCGGTGGCGGCGGCGGGGGGGGGCGCGGGGGGAGCCCCCCGGCCTTTGGGGCTGCCCTCCTTGCTGCGCCGGCCGGGGCTGCGGGCGCTGCGGGGGCCGCGGGGGCTGGGCGGGGGCGGCGGCGGCCGCGGCGTCGTCATGGCGGTGGCGGCGGCGGCGGCGGTGGCGGCCGCCGCCATCGTCACCGGTTCCACCACCACCGTCTCCCTCGTCTTCCTCTTCTTGATGGGCAGCACCGTCTCCTGCACGGCCGGGGGTGTCGCCGCCTTCTTGTCGGGGCCGCCCGGCCCACCCGGCCCCGCCGCCCCCGCCGGTTTGCGCCCGCGCTTCTTGGGCACGGCCGGACTGTCCGGCTCGGCCCGGCGCTTGCGGCCCGGCCGCCGCGGGGCCGGAGGGGCGGCGGGGCCCGGCTGGCCAGGGGCGAAGGGCATCTTGACCAGCAGCTTCCCGGGGGGCTTCTCCAGCGCCCGTTTGGCCGCCGAGCCCCCCTCGGACACGGCCGTGGCCGCCTTGGGCCGGGTGCCACCACTGCCGCCGCCGCTGCCCTTGGGCCGGCCCCGACCGCGGCCGGTACCGGGGCCTTTGGGTGATTTGGGCTTCTTGGGCGGGCGCTGCTCGCGGCGCGAGGGGCTGCCCCGGCCCGTCACCGTGAAGTCGAAGTCGTTGGGGTCCAGCGAGGTGTCCCCCACCTTCTCGAAGTAGGCGATCAGCTCCACCTTGGAGCGGAAGGCTTTTCCCTGCGGGCTGCGGACAGAGAGCGGACGGTCAGCGGCGGGGTGGTCAGCGGCGGGGTGGTCAGCGGCACTGACCACACAGCCACCCCACCCCAAACACCCCCCCCCCCCTCCACGCCCCCGGCAGGGCCTCACTTGATCAGGTAGACGTCGTACTTGCCGGCCGAGCGGCCGGACTTGCGCTGCTTCAGCTTGCGCGTCCAGCCCTCGGGCAGCGTGGGGTCGTCGTACATGGGCCCGCGGTCGCGGATGATGGAGCGGCGCTGCTTCGGCGAGGCCGACGCCTCCGGGGCCGCCGGCGCCGCCCCGGCCCCCTCCGAGCTCTCGGCCTTGCCGGCCTCGGCGGGCTCGGCCGCGGGCTGCGCCGGCTCCGGCTCTTTGCGCTCCTTCTTGGGCTTCTTGGCCTTGGGCGGCCGCTGCAGGTTCTCCTCGGACTTCTCCTCCCTGCGGGGACAGCACAGCGGTCAGCGGCGGGCGGGGGAGAGGGGGAGAGGGGCAGCGCCGGACACACGGACGCGAGGGAGGCGGGGATGACCCCAAGGGTTGCTGGATGTAGAAGGGGTCAGTGCCGGGTGCACGGACAGCGACAGGCAGGGCCCTGGGGATGACTGGACGCAGCACTGGTCAGTGCCGGACACACGGACAAGATGCCTGGACACAGCATTGGTCAGTGCCGGACACACGGACAAGATGCCTGGACACAGCACTGGTCAGTGCCAGACACACGGACAAGATGCCTGGACACAGCATTGGTCAGTGCCGGACACACGGATGGGATGCCTGGACACGGCATTGGTCAGTGCCGGACACACGGATGGGATGCCTGGACACAGCACTGGTCAGTGCCGGCTGCACGGACCCGATGGACACATGGACACGGCCCTAGGAAGCCCTGGACACAGCAGTGGTCAGCACTGGACGCACGGACACGACGGACGCACGGACACCGAGGGATGCACGGACACAGCCCAAGGGCTCCCTGCACGCAGCAGTGGTCAGCGCTGGACACACGGACACCGACGGACAGGGCCCTGCATCTCCCTGGACGCAGCTGCGGTCAGTCCCAGACACGCAGACCCCGACGGACAAACGGACACCACCGGACACACGGACACAGCCCCAGACACCGGCACGGGGTGAAACGGCGCCGAACCGGGCAAAGCATGGGATGGGCCTGGCCGGAGCCAGGACTGGCCGGAGCCAGGACAAGGAGGAGGAGGAGGAGGAGGAGGAAGGAGGGGCAGCCCGGAGCGGCGGGAATTACGGCCACGGCCGGAATAACACCCCAGTGCTGGTCAGTCCGCGGTGTGGGGGGCACGGAGGGGGTTGGAGGCTCGGAGTGGACACGGCCACGGGCCAAAGCCCCGTCCTGGCTCGGCCATCCGAGTGTCCGGCAGCCCCGTGTCCACCCCGCGGAGTGACCGGCACTAAAACCGGCCCCGGCGGTCCCCGGGGGGGTCGCGGTCAGCACGTGGTGACGCCGGGGCTGTCACCCAGACCCCCGTGTCGGTGTCACCGTGCCAGCGGCACCGGGGATGAGACCCTCTCCCAAGGGAAGGAGGGGGATTTGGGGTGGGGGGGTCCGCCCCTCCCGGGAGGCCGCGTGGGACCCCCGTCCTCGGTGTCACCGCCGTCACCGGCACGGGGGTCCCGTCCTGGCGAGGAAACACAGACACGTCAGGCTGGGGGAGGGGTGGGACCCCCCGCTATGGGGTGAGTCACGGGGTGGGGAGGGGGATGCAGCCCCCCCAGGACCCCCCCCCACCACCACCTCGGGGGTCTCACCCGGTGCTGGGGGGTCCCCACGGTGCCACCGGCACGTCCCCGTTCCCGCCGTTTATTCCTCACAGAGCCGGGATCGGGAGCGCCCCGACCCCTCCTCCAGACCCCTCCCCACCGAGGAGGGGAGAGGGGTGGGGGGACACGGCCGGGACCACCCCCCACCCAGCCCCATCCTGGGGCTGAGAGTCGGCAAAAACGGCACTGAACATTTTGGGAAGGGGCGCGGGAATGTTGAGGGACTGGAGACCCCCAGGGACCTCCCCCCGCCCCACTTGGCCTCAGTGCCCGGGGGGTCTCAGGGGGGTCTGGGGTGGCCTCGGGGTTGAGGGTCCGAGGTGGCCCTGGGGGTCCCTTAGTTGCCCTGGGGGTCTCTTGGTGGCCCTGGTGGCCGCAGGGTTGAGGATCCCAAGCGGCCCCGGGGGTCTCGGAGGGGTCTCGGGGTGGGCACAACCCCGGGCACAGCAAAGGGTGGGCGTGAGAAGCCGAATTTTGGGGAAATTTGGGCGATTCCAGCGGAATTTGGGAAATTTCGGGGCGATCTGGGGGCGATCGGTGCGATTTTGGGGAGTGAGGGGCAGTTTCAGGGTGATTCCAAGTGGGATTCGGGGGAATTTAAGGGGATTTGGGGGCACCTGGAGAGGTCAGGGGAGCGCGGCCGTTTTGGGGGGATTTGAGGCATTTTTGGGAGCAGCGTGAGAGAAGCATTTGGGGGCAACTTTGGGGCAATTCTGGGTATTTTGGGGCTCAGCACGGCCGCTGTATTTTGGGGGAATTCAGGGTATTTTGGGGGAACTCGGGGACTTTGGGGACGCTGCACGAGCGCAGCGATTTGGGGGAAATTTGGGGGATTTTTTGGGTAAATTTTACGGGTTTGGGGGACGCTGTGCAAGCTGCACTTTGGGGCAGTTTTGGGTATTTGGGGGCACCGCGTGAGCGCAGCAATTCAGGGAAATTTGGGGGATTTTGGGGTAAACCGAGGCTTTGGGGCGCGCAGCGTGAGCAGCATTTTGGGGCGATCTTGGATATTTTGGGGTGGCGCACGAGCACAGAATTTTGGGGCAATTCAGGGCATTTTAGGGTAAATTGGGAGGATTCGGGACGCGCCGTGAGCAGCAGTTCGGGGCAATTTTGGGTATTTTGGGGTGCAGCAGTTCGGGGCAGTTCGGGATATTTCGGGGCGTGACGTGCAGGCAATATTTCGGGGCAGTTTTGGGGTGCAGCATTTTGGGGGAAATTCGGGGTATTTTGGGGGAAATTCGGGGTATTTTGGGGCACCACGTGAGTGCAATGGTTCGGGGCAAATTTTGGGAGTTTTGGGGGCGCAGCGCGAGCGGAACGTCTTGGGGTGACTCAGGGGTGTTTCGGGGTGACTTCGAGGGGGTTTTTGGGGTGACTTCGAGGGGGTCTCGGGGTGACTTTGGGGGGGCTTTCAGGGTGACTTCGGTGAGGGCAGAGATAACTCGGGGAGTTATGGGGTGACCCCGGGGGGCGTTTGGGGTAACTCTGGAAATTCGGGGTGACCCCGCGGGTGCCTCGGGGTGGATTTTGGGGGTGAGTCGGGAGGGCTTTCGGGCGGTTTTTGGGGGCCAATCCCCGCGCTCGGAGCGCGCGGGACGGGCGGGGGGGTGTGTCCCCTTGTGTGGGGCGGGGGTCCCCTCATCCCGGCTCCCTCCAAGCTTGGCGGGGGTCCCCATCTCCCACCACCCCAGCGGGGGCAACACCGCGATGGGGACGCTGAGAAAACGGGGGGAGGATAAGGGGGGGTCCCCCAAATTTCGGGGCGGGGTGGGGGGGCCGCATTGGAGGGGCTGACGGGGGGAAGGGGAACGGGGGGTCCCCGCAGCCCCGGGGCGGCGCGGAAGGCTCGGGGGGGTCCCGCGGAAGGTTCGGGGGGTCCCACCGAGGGGTCCCCGCACCGGGGGAGCCCCTCCCGCCGGCCGGGGGGGGCCGCGGCCGCTCGTGACGCACTCGCGGCGCTCACAGCCCCCCCCCTCAAGCCCTCACACACACACCCCCCCCCCCCCCGCCCGCCATTCTCGGTTCCCGCCCGGCCCGTGAGGGGAAGGAAAGGAGGGGGGGGAGAGGGGGGGGGGGCGTGAGGGAGAGAAGGAGGAGGGGGGGGGTCTCGAGCGCGCGCGCGCGCGCGCGCGGGGCGACGCCCCCCCCCACCCCCCCCACCCCCTCAGCGTCCCCACAGCCTTCCCCAACACCCGCCGCGGCCCCCCCGGCCCCGCCGCCCCCTCCTCACTCACAGCCGCCCCTCGTCGCCGCTCGGCGCCGCCGCCGCCATTTTCTTCGCAGCGAAGAACCCGCGGGGGGGGGGGGGAGAGCTGAGGGGGGGGGCCGAGGGGGGGGGGGCGGGAGGGGGGGGGGCGGCCCGGACCGAGCGGCGACGGGAACCCGGAGCGGCGCTGGCCCCGCCCCTCCGCCTCGCGTTGATTGGCCGGGCGTCCCGTCGTTCAAGGCTTCGGCGAGCGGTGATTGGGCAGCGGGGCCGCCCTCCGGGGGCGGGGCCGGGGCGCTCGCGCCGGGCCGTTGGAATTGGCGGGAAGCGCTGTCAGTTACGGGGGGCGGGGCCGGCGGAGCGCGCGCGGGCCGCTCATTGGGCCCCGCGCCGGGACGCCGGATGCTGATTGGCTAAGTCGGATGTCGGTCAAGCGCCGGCGGAGGGGGCGTGGCCTGGGCCCCCCCGCGCTGCGAAAGGTTTGAAATCCAACGGCCGTAACGGTCCGCGAGGCCACGCCCCCTCCTGGCCCCGCCCCTGACCACGCCCTGACCACGCCTCTCCCGCCCCGGGTCCCCGCTGCCCCAGTACGGGGAGAGCGGAGACCAGTATGGGACAGTGGGGACCAGTGTGGGGACATCAGGGACCAGTGTGGGGACATCGGGGACCAGTGTGGGACAGTGGGGACCAGTGTGGGGACATCGGGGACCAGTGCGGGACAGTGGGAACCAGTATGGGGACATCAGGGACCAGTGTGGGGACAGCGGGGACCAGTGTGGGACAGCGGGGACCAGTGTGGGACAGCGGGGGACCAGTGCGGGGACATCGGGGACCAGTGTGGGGACAGCGGGGACCAGTGCGGGACAGTGGGGACCGGTGTGGGGGACAGCGGGGACCAGTGTGGGACAGCGGGGACCAGTGTGGGACACTGGGAACCAGTGCGGGGACAGCGGGGATCTGTGCGGGGACAGCGAGGACCAGTGTGGGGACATCAGGAACCAGTGCGGGGGACAGTGGGAACCAGTGTGGGGACAGCGGGGACCAGTGTGGGACATCGGGGACCAGTGTGGGACATCGGGGACCAGTGCGGGGACATCAGGGACCAGTACGAGACCAGTAGAGCAGCACCATTGCCGCCAGTACGGCACCAGTACGGGCACTGCGGCCACCAGTAAAGGACCAGTACGGCCAGTGCGGCCACCAGTCCGGGCACAGCGCCCCCCAGTCCGACCAGCACGTCCCTGGGGGGGGAGCTTTTCCGGGTAGGGGGGCGGGGGCTGGGTGCCCCCCCCCCCGGCCCGGGGTGGGGGATGAGCGGGGATGGAGCGCTAATCCCCCCTCCCCCACCCCCCGACCCCCTTCCGACCCCCCCCCGGGACAGCCCCCAAACCCCCCCGACCCCCCTCCCCGATATTGGGCACCCCCAACCCCCCCCCAACCCCCCCAGGGGACGCCCCCAAACCCCTTCGGACCCCCCCCCATCCCCTCCCGTGTCCATGGATCCCCTCTCTCCCCCCGCCACCCCCTTTTCCCACCCCCCCTCTTCCCTTTTCGGGGGGTCCCGCCCCGCCCTCGCCCCCCCTCCCCCCCCCCCCAAGGGGATCGGGGCCATCTCCGGGGGGATTGTCCCTAATCCCGGCCATCCGCGACCCCCCCCCATTTCGGGGGGGATTAGAGGGGCGCCTGGGGGGGTTCCCCAGAGGGACCCTGGGACATGTAGTCCCCCCCCCGGGGTGGAAAAAGGACCCCCCCAAATGTCACCCGGGACCCCCAAATGCCACCCTGCACCCCCCGGGGGTAGAGCCAGGACCCGCCAAAATCCCCCGGGACCCCCCTAAACGTCACCCGGGACTCCCCCCAAAATCCCCCACGACCCCCCCCCAAATGTCACTCACACTCCCCCCCCCCCGCGATGTCCCCAGAACCCTGTGGTGGCACCGGGGGAGGGGCACTGAGACCCCAAAATCCGGGGGAGGGGAACTGGTGGGCTCCAGAGGGGTCTGGGGTGTTTTGGGGGTAGCAGGGAGGGGGGGGGGGGGGGGGGGTCGGGAGATGCTTCAGAGTGTGGGCGAGGGGGGTCGGGAAGGTTTGGGGTTCAAATTTGGGGTCCCAGGAAGCTTTTTGGGGGTTCGGTTTGTGGGCGCAGGACGGTCCCAGTAAAATGTTGGCGGGCAGGGTGGTCCTGGGGAGGTTTGGGGGGTCCAATCTGAGCTCCCGAGGGGCTTTTGGGGTCCAATTTGGGGTCCCCACGCAGCTTTTGGGGTCCAATTTGGCAGCACAACGTGGTACCAGGGACCTTTTGGGCTCCAATTTGGGGTCCCACGCAGCTTTTGGGATCTCTCAAGCTCCAACTCAGGGACCACAGCCCCCTCCCCCAAAACCCCCAACCCCTCCCAGCACCTCGGGGGTATTTTAGGACCACCACCCTCCCACCCCCTCCCCGTTGCACCAGCACCCAATTAAGCCCTTTTAGGGTGGGGGGGGTCCTTGATACCCCCTGATCCCCCCCACCAACCCCGCTAATCAGGGCTCGGGGGCGATTAAGACCCCCCGAAAGCCGCTTGCAGGGCGCCTAAGCCCGGCTTGGCCAGCGCCGGCCGCCGGATGAGCCGGGCTCAGCCGCGCTTTGCCTCCTGAGCCCCGATTATTGGGGGGTGGGGTGGGTGGGGGGGGTGGTCCCATCCGCCCCCCGCCCTATAAAAGGTCCACCCCGCCGCCCCCCTACCCGTCCGTCCCTGCGCCCACCGCCGCCATGCAGAAGTCACGGGACATGCGGGACGAGCTCCCCGAGGACTTCTACATCCCCATGAACCTGGAGACCCCCAACCTGACGGCTCTGAGCCCTTTCCTGGTGCCCCAGACCCACCTGGGCAGCCCCGGGATCTTCAAGGCCATGGCGGCCTTCATGTTCCTGCTGATCGTGCTGGGCGTCCCCATCAACGCGCTGACCGTGGTCTGCACCGCCAAGTACAAGAAGCTGCGCTCGCACCTCAACTACATCCTGGTCAACCTGGCGGTGGCCAACCTGCTGGTGGTCTGCGTGGGCTCCACCACCGCCTTCTACAGCTTCTCGCAGATGTACTTCGCCCTGGGGCCGCTGGCCTGCAAGATCGAGGGCTTCGCCGCCACGCTGGGCGGTGAGGGAGAGGGAGGGCAGCGGGGGGTGGTGGGTACGGGGGCGTTGGGGGTGTGGGACATGGGGTACGGGGTCGCCATGGTCTGGGGGCGTTGGGTCTGGGGGCCTTGGGGGTGTGGGATGTGGGGTACGGGGTCATCGTGGTCTGGGGGTGTTGGGTCTGGGGTGTTGGGGGTGTGGACATTGGGTACGGGGTCATCGTGGTCTGGGGGTGTTGGGTCTGGGGGGTGTTGGGTCTGGGGCGTTGGGGACATGGGAGTGGGGTACAGGGTCATCATGGTCTGAGAACATCGGGCTTGGCGACATTGGGGGTGTGGGACATTGGCTACGGGGTCACCATGGTCTGGGGCGTTGGTCTGGAGGTATTAGTTCTGGGGACATTGTGGGTGTGGGACATGGGGTACGGGTCATCGTGGTCTGGGGGTGTTGGGTCTTGGGGATATTGGGTCTGGGGGCGTTGGGGTATGGGACATTGGGTACAAGGTCACCGTGGGTCTGGAGGTGTTGGGTCTGGGGGTGTTGGGTGTATGGGGCATGGAGTACAGGGTCATCATGGTCTAAGAACGTTGGGCTTGGGCATTGTGGGTATGGGACATTGGGTACAGGGTCACCATGGTCTGGGGGCATTGGGTCTGGGGCGTTGGGGGCATGGGGAGTGGGGTACAGGGTCATCATGGTCTGGCGGTGTTGGGTCTGGGGGGCGTTGGGGGTGTGGGACATTGGGTACGGGGTCACCATGGCTTGGGCACATTGGCTCTGGGGATGTTGGACGTGTGGGGCACAGAGCAGAAGGACACCAACGGCTTTGGGGACACTGGGCGTGGGACAGTGGCCAAGGAGTGTTGGCTCTGGGGACAATCGGGGGTAGGAGGACACCACGGCCTGGGACGTTGGGTGTGGTGGCATTGGCTGTGGGGACATCGGACACGTGGGGTGTGGGGCAGAAGGTCACTGAGGCCTGAGGACAGTGGCCGTGGGGACAGCTGGCCACTTGTGGGGACATCTTGGTAAGGGTGGGACACCAGGCAGAGGGACAGGGGGACACCAGGACAGGGGGCATGGGGACACCAGGGACAGCGGAGACGTGTGGGTACCGTGACATCGGCACAGGGCAGTGTCCCCTGTGGTCGCTGGCCGTGGTGGCCACGGTGGGGACGGCACAGGAGGTGGTGACAGGGGTGTCACCCGTGTCCCCTGTCCCCAGGCATGGTGTCCCTGTGCTCACAAGCCATGGTGGCCATGGTGGCCATGGTGACACCTGTGTCCTGTGTCCCCAGGCATGGTGTCCCTGTGGTCACTGGCCGTGGTGGCCTTCGAGAGGTTCCTGGTCATCTGCAAGCCCCTGGGCAACTTCACCTTCCGGGGCACCCACGCCGTGCTGGGCTGCGCCATCACCTGGATCTTCGGCCTCGTCGCCTCCATGCCCCCCCTCTTCGGCTGGAGCAGGTCCGGGGAGGTCCCGGGGGGGTCCCGGGGGAGAGTCAGGGGTCTCTGGGGCTTTGGGGTTCCAGTGGGAATTGGGGGTCCCTGGAGTTGGGGGTCTGGGGGAGATGGGGATCCCATAGGATTGAGTGTCCTGGTGGGGTTTGGGGGTCCCAGAGGGGATCTGGGGGTCCCGGGGAGGATCTGGGGGTCCCTAGGGTGTCACGGGGTCCCCAAGGTTTGGGTTTCAATGGGAGTTGGGGGTCCCTGGAGCTGGGGGTCCTGGGTGGTTTGGGGGTCCCGGGAGGGTCAGGGGTCCTGGATGGGTCAGGGGGTCCCTGGAACAGTCGCGGGTCCCTGGGGTCACAGTGTCCCTGGGGTCAGGGGTCGCAGGGGCATTTGGGGGGGTTCCGGGGGGGGGAGGTTGAGGGTTCAAGGGAGGTTTGGGGGGGGTCTTGGGTGGGGTCGGGGGTCCTGGGGGGTTGAGGATCCTGGAGGGTTTGGGGGGGTCCTGAGCGGTTTTCAGGGTTCGGGGGCAGATCGGGGGTCTTGGGATGGGGTCCGGGGGTCCCGGGGTGGGTCCGGGGGTCCCCGCAGCCGTGCGACCCCGCCCCCCCCAACCCCCTCCCCCACCCAGCCCATCCCGGGGGGGCTGCAGAGCCCCCGGCGTTGTCAGTGCCCGGAATTGTCGGGGATTTGGGAATCCCGGGGGTCCGGGGATTTTGCCGTTGCCTGGGGCGGTTCGGGGGTCCGGGGGCGGTTCGGGGGTCCCGGGCTGGATTCGGGGGGGTGGTCCCGGGTGGCCCAACCCCCCCGATCCTCCCCCCCCCCCCCCCCCCAGGTCCATCCCCGAGGGGCTGAGGCGCTCCTGGGCTCGGCGGAGTTTTGGGGAGGGTTGTCACACTCGGGGGCGCTTCGAGGGTCTCAGGGGCGGTTCGGGGGTCCCGGGCTGGGTTCGGGGAGGGTGGTCCCGGGTGGCCCAACCCCCCCGATCCTCGCCCCCCATCCCGGTCCGTCCGCGAGGGGGCTGAGGCGCTCCTGGCTCGGCGGAGTTTTGAGGAGGGGATTTGTCGCACTCGGGCTCGGTTCGGGGGTCCCGGGCTGAGTTCGCGGGGGGGGGTCCGGGCGGAGGTGTGACCCCCCCCCCAACCCCCCCGTCCCCAGGTACATCCCCGAGGGGCTGCAGTGCTCGTGCGGCCCCGGACTGGTACACGACGGACAACAAATGGAACAACGAGTCCTACGTGATCTTCCTCTTCTGCTTCTGCTTCGGCTTCCCCCTCAGCGTCATCGTCTTCTCCTACGGGCGCCTGCTGCTCACCCTGCGCGCGGTGAGGGGGTCTCGGGGGGTCCCCGGGGGTCCCGGGGGGGTCCCGGGGGGTCCTGGGGGCTTGGGGGGCTCTGGGGAGTGCAGGGTCCCGACCATCCTCATCTTCTACGGGCGGCTGCTGCTCACCCTCAGCACGGTGAGAGGGATTTTGGGGAGGTCCTGGGGGTCCCAGGGGTGTCCCGGGGGTCCTGGGGGGTCCCGGGGGGTCCTGGGGGCTTGGAGGGCTCTGGGGAGTGCAGGGTCCCGACCATCCTCATCTTCTACGGGCGGCTGCTGCTCACCCTGAGCACGGTCAGGGGGTCCCAGGGGGTCTCAGGGGGTCCTGGGGGGTCCCGGGAGGTCCCAGGGGCGTCCCCAGGGGTGTCCTGGGGGGTCCTGGGGGGTCCCGGGGGGTTTCTGGGGTCTTGGGGGGCACAGGGTTTATTGGGGGTACACGGCTTTATTGGGGTACACCGTTTATTGGGGCACAAGGGAGGAGGGGTCCCTGGGGGGTGGGTGGTCCTTGGAGGGCCCCCCAAGCAGGGAGGGTGTCTGATACGTGTCTGACCCCATATCTGACCCCCACATCCTCCCCCTCTATCTGACCCCATATCCCCCCACACCCGCCATGTCTGACCCCATATCCCCCATGCCCCCTGTGCCCGGAATTGTCGGGGATTTTGGGATCCCGGGGGTCCTGGGGACTTTGCCGGTGCCTGGGGCTGCTCTGTCCCCACATCTGTCCCCATACCTGTCCCTGCACTGTCCCCACGCCCCACGCTGACCCCATACCTGTCCCCACACCTGTCCCATACGTGCCCCCATATCTGACCCCGCGCTGTCCCCATGCTGTCCCCACACCTGTCCCCATACCTGTCCCTGTCCCCATATCTGTCCCCCCACCTGTCCCCACACCTGTTTCTGTCCCCACACCTGTCCCCATACCTGCCCCCATATCTGTCCCCACGTTGTCCACACGCTGTCCCCACCCTGTTCCTACACCTGTCCCCACGCTGACCCCACCTGACCCCGCGCTGTCCCCACACCTGTCCCTGTCCCCATATCTGTCCCCATATCTGTCCCCACACCTGTCCCTGTCCCCACACCTGTCTCTGTCCCCACACTGTCCCCGCGCTGTCCCCACACCTGTCCCCCACACCTGTCCCTGTCCCCACACCTGTCCCCACGCTGTCCCCGCGCTGACCCCGCGCTGTCCCCACACCTGTCCCTACACTGTCCCCACACCTGTCTCCACACCTGTCCCCATACCTCTCCCTGTCCCCACACTGTCCCCACACCTGTCCCCACGCTGTCCCCGGGCGCTGACCCCGCGCTGTCCCCGCAGGTGGCCAAGCAGCAGGAGCAGTCGGCCACCACGCAGAAGGCGGAGCGCGAGGTGACCAAGATGGTGGTGGTGATGGTGCTGGGCTTCCTGGTGTGCTGGCTGCCCTACTGCGCCTTCGCGCTCTGGGTGGTGACGCACCGGGGACACCCCTTCGACGTGGGGCTGGCCTCCATCCCCTCCGTCTTCTCCAAGGCCTCCACCGTCTACAACCCCGTCATCTACGTCTTCATGAACAAGCAGGTGGGGACAGCGGGGACAGCGGGGGACAATGGGGTGATGGGGACAGTGGGGACAATGAGGTGATGGGGTGATGGGGACAGTGGGGGACAGTGGGACAGTGGGGACAGTGGGGGTGATGGGGACAGTGGGGACAATGAGGTGATGGGGTGATGGGGACAGCGGGGGACAGTGGGAATGATGGGGGCAATGGGGGTGATGGGGGCAATGGGGACAATGGGGACAGAGGGGGTGATGGAGGCAATGGGGACAGTGGGGACAACGGGGACAGTGGGGACAACGGGGACAATGGGGGCAGTGGGGACAATGGGGATGATGGGGGACAATGGGGACAGTGGGGACAGTGGGGACAATGAGGTGATGGGGTGATGGGGACAGTGGGTGGGAATGATGGGGACAATGGGGGCAGTGGGGACAGAGGGGGTGATGGGGGCAATGGGGACAGTGGGGGTGATGATGGGGACAGTGGGAGATTGGGTTTTGCTGTGGGTCTGGGGTCTGTCCATGGGTCTGGGGTCCCTCTATGGGTCTGGGGACATTCCTATGGGTCCCGCCGTGGGTCTGGGGTCCCGCCTGACGCCCCCCGCCCGCAGTTCCGCTCCTGCATGCTCAAGCTGGTGTTCTGCGGCCGGAGCCCCTTCGGGGACGACGACGACGTGTCCGGCTCGTCCCAGGCCACCCAGGTGTCCTCGGTCTCCTCCAGCCAGGTGTCCCCGGCGTAGGGCCCGGCCCCACCGCCGCTGCCCCACGGCGGGGCTGCCCCACAGCGGCCTCTGCCCCACAGCGGCCTCTGCCCCACGGCAGGGCTGCCCCACAGCCGGCCCGGCCCGGCCCTCTGTGGGGCTCAGCATCACGGTTCTGCCCCATGTGGGGCTCTGCCCCTGGCAGTGCTGCCCCATGGTTCTGCCCCACATCGGGTTCTGCCCCACATCGGGTTCTGCCCCACATCGAGCTCTGCCCCACATCGGGCTCTGCCCCACATCGGGCTCTGCCCCACATCGAGCTCTGCCCCACATCGGATTCTGCCCCACATCGGGCTCTGCCCCACACTGGGCTCTGCCCCACATCGAGCTCTGCCCCACATCGGGTTCTGCCCCACATCGGGCTCTGCCCCACACTGGGCTCTGCCCCACATCGAAACACTGCCCCACATCGGGTTCTGCCCCACATTGGGTTCTGCCCCACATCGGGTTCTGCCCCACAGCGAGCCCGACCCAGCTGGGGCTGCCCCACAGCTGGCCCGGCCCTCTATGGGGCTCAGTCTCACGGTTCTGCCCCACACTGGGCTCTGCCCTATATGGGGCTCTGCCCCACATCAGGCCCAACCCAGCTGGGGCTGCCCCACAGTGGGCTTGGCCCTATATCAGCCTCTGCCCCACAGCGGGCCTGGCCCTATATGGGGCCCAGCCTCACGGTTCTGCCCTATATGGGGCTCTGCCCCACACCGGCTCTGCCCCATGGCAGTGCCACCCCACAGCTTTGCTCTATGGAGGCTCTGCCCCACGGCCTCAGCCCCACATCGGGCTCTGCCCCACGGCAGCTCTGTCCCATGGAGGGCTCTGCCCCACGGCGGTGCTGCCCCACAGCTCTGCCCTATATCAGCCTCTGCCCCACAGCGGGCCTGGCCCTATATGGGGCTCAGCCTCACGGCTCTGCCCTATATCAGGCTCTGCCCCACATTGGTCTTTGCCCCACGGCAGCTCTGCCCCACACCGCGCCCAGCCCCACGGCAGCTCTGCCCCCCCTGCCCGCTGTGGGGCAGCCCCACGGCTCCGTTGTACATAAACCCCCTCCCCCCCCCCCGTATTAAACACTGGAGACGCAGCCGCCGCCTCTGCTTTGGGGGCCGCCCCACAAGCGCCCCACAAGTGCCCCCAGCCCCACAGGTACCCACCCCAAATGCCCCACAAGTGCCCCACAAGTGCCCCCAGCCCCACAGGTACCACCCCAAATGCCCCACAAGTGCCCCACAAGTGCCCCCAGACCCCACAGGTACCACCCCAAATGCCCCACAAGTGCCCCACAAGTGCCCCCAGCCCCACAGGTACCACCCCAAACACCCCACAAGCGCCCCACAAGTGCCCCCAGACCCACAGGTACCACCCCAAACACCCCACAAGCGCCCCACAAGTGCCCCCAGACCCACAGGTACCACCCCAAATGCCCCACGAGTGCCCCACAAGCATCTTTGCAGTACCCTCAGTGCCCCCAGCCCCACAAGTGCCCCCCAAGCGCCCCACAAAATGCCCCACAAGGAGCCCCACCAGTGTCCTCGCATTGGCCCCAGCCCCACAAGTGCCCCCAAACGCCCCCGTGTTGCCCCCCCGAGTGCCCCTGCAGTGCCCCCCAAGTGCTCCCAGGCCCCAGAGGTGCCCCACAGATGCCCCCCAAGTGCTCTCAGACCCCCCCAAGTGCCCCACAGGTGCCCCCCGAGTGCCCCCCAGGTGCTCCCAGGCCCCGCAGGTGCCCCCCCCCAGGTGCCCCCCAGGTGCCCCCCCCCAGGTGCCCCCAGGTGCCCCCGCAGTGGGGCGCGCGGCCGAGTTCTGCCAGTAGTGAGCTTTTTTTTTTTTTCCAGGAAAAAGTTCAGAACTAGCGGAATTCCGGCCGCACGGCCCGGGGGGGGGACACGCGGGGGGACACCCCACGGAGTTGGGGGGGGACACCCCACGGGGGACACCCCACGGAGTTGGGGGGGGACACCCCACGGGGACCCCACAGTGACACACAGGCAACCCAAAGGTGGCCCTTGGTGGCCCCACGCTGACCCACGGCACCCACTGGTGACCCACAGCGACCCCCCCAGCCCCCCCCCACAGGGACCCACGGCACCCACTGGTGACTCGCAGCAGCTCGTGGTGGCCCCACGGCAGCCCCGGGGGCACCCAAAGGTGGCCCTTGGTGGCCCCACGGCACCCACTGGTGCCCCACAGCAGCCCCCCAGCCCACTCACCGTGACCCACGGCACCCATCGGTGACCCACAGCGACCCACGGTGACCCACGGCAGCCCCGCGGCACCCAAAGGTGGCCCTCGGTGGGCCCCACAGAGCCCCCCCCAGCCCCCCCCAGCACTTACCGGCCGCCCCCCGGCATGGTGGGTGGGGGAGGAAGGAGAGATGGGGGGTGGGGGGCACCGCCCGCCCCCTTTTGTCCCCCCCAATTTTGGGGGGGGAAGGGTCCGATCGACCCTCGACCCAATTCCGCCCGTCTGGAACCCACGGGACCCCCAAAGCCTCCCCAGAGACCCCCGGAACGGCCCCCAAACCCCTCAGAGCCCCCCCAAAACCCCTCAAACTGCCCCCAAACCTTCCTGCCCCGAGAGCTCCCGAACCCCCGACCCCTCCCAGAGCCCCCCCAGAGCCCCCCGGCCCCTCCCAGACCCCCCCTCCCCAACACCCCCTCAGAGCCTCCCCAGACCCTTCCAGAACCGCTCCCAAACCCCTCCGGAACCTCCCCAAAAACCCCTCCCCAACCCCAGACCCCCTCCCAAAAAAACATCCCCAGCTCCCCTCTCAGGAGCCCCCCGGAGCCCCCCAGCTCCTCTGCGCGCGCCGCTCCGCGCCCCCTTTTTTCCCCGGGGGGGGGATTAAAGTTTCCGTGTCCCCCCTAATCGGACTCCCCCGGGGCGACCCGAAAATCCCGGGATTAGGGGCGGGGAGGGAGGGGGGCAGCTCCGGCCCCCCCCTCCCCCCCCACCCCGGGCTGTGGGGGGGGGCGGGATTAAGGTCAGGCCTGGGGGGTCCTTCTGGGGTGACCCCCCCCCCCCTCCCCTCGGGCAGCGCCCCCCAACCCCCGCCACCCCCCAGGACCCCCCGTGGGTGCAGAATGGGGGGACACACACCCCAGGATCCCCCCCCCAATTCGAGCCTCCCCCCCTCGGTTAATCCGCCCCCCCGCGGGTTAATTGCTAATTAGGGCTGCGGCTATTTTGGGGGGCAGGGTGGGGGGGGCGTTCTCCCCCCCCCGTGCCCCACTTGGCCCCGAGCCGGAGCCCCCCGTGATGTAACGCGGCCCCGTGACCCCGATCCGGGGGGCCGGGGGAGGGGGCGACCCCAAAATGTGGGTCAGGAGGGGGCCCCGAGGCCGCGGTGTGGGGCGGGACCCCGATGTGGGGCAGGGACCCCAATGTGGGGCTGGGAGGGGCTCAGGACCTCGCTATGGGGAGGGAGGGAGGGGATCAACACCCCAAAATGTGGGTCAGGAGGGGGGCCCGAGCCCCGGTGTGGGGCACAACTCCCGATGTGGGTCAGGAGTGTGTCGGGACCCCGCTATGGGGTGGGAGGAGGGGCAGGACCCAGATGTGGGTCAGGAGGAAGTCGAGACCCAGATATGGGGCGGGGGGGTTCTAGGACCCCTCAATGTGGGTCAGAACCCCCGATGTGGGTCAGAGCTCCAATGTGGGTCAAAAGCGGAGCTGGGACCCCGATGTGGGGCAGGCAGGGTGATCGACACCGTCGCTATGGGGCAGGAAGGGTTTGGGACCCCGATGTGGGGCGAGAGGAGGTTCAGGAGCCAGATATGGGGCAGGAAGGGGGGTCAACATTTGGCTGTGGGGCGGAAGGGAGGGATCAGCACTCCCATGTGGGGCAGGAGGGGATCATGACCTCGCTATGGGGCAAGAGTGGGGCAGGACCCCGCTATGGGGCAGAAGATGGTCGGGACCCCACTATGGGGCAGGAAGGGGGATCAAGACCCCACTATGGGGCAGGAAGTGGGGCAGAACCCCGCTACGGGGCAGGGTCTGGCTGTGCCACACCCTGGGGGGCTCAGCCCCACACTTGTGGGTCCGGGAGCCCCAATTTGGATCCCGAGAGGGGCCCAGTAGGGAACTGGGGGTGGGGAATTCCCATTGGGGTTTGGTGGGGGATGGGGGCCCCGGGGGTTTCTGAGGGTGCCGATTTCAATCTTGGGGGTCCCGTTGGCCTCTCGGGGGTCCCAATTCCAATTCCGGGGTGGGGGGAGAGGGAGCAATTTGGACCCCAGGGGTCAGAAATCATCCCAGGAACACCGAGGCCGCACACGACCCAACGCTGAGATTTGGGGGTCCCGGCGCTTTCTGGAGGCGCCGATTTCCATCCCGGGGGTCCCGCCAGGCTCTCAGGGGGTCCCAACGTGGGGGCACTCAGGACCCCCAGGAGGAGGAGAGGAGAGAGGAAGAGGGGGGGGCCACGGTGCAGGAAACAGCGGGGGATTAAGGCTGGCGTCAATCCATCAGCTCACCCCGGCTGCTCAGGTGAGCCCGGGGCGTCCCCCCCGGATCCGCGCGGCCCCAATTAAGGGATTTTGGGGAGGGGGGAGGGTGGGGAGGGGGTGGTCCGGCTAATCCGGGGGCGGTGGGGGGGGTAATAAGAGCAGGGGGGGCGCGGGCGGCCGGGGCAGTGGCACTGGTGGCACTCGGGGACAATGGCGACGGGCGTTTGGGACGGGGCGGTGTTCGCCGCGCGCCGGCGCCACGACGACGACGACACCACGCGCGACAGCATCTTCACCTACACCAACAGCAACAACACGCGGGGTGAGCGGCGGGGACACGGCGGGGACACGGCGGGGACACCGCGGGGACACCGCGGGGAGGGGGCTCGGGGCGGTTTTGGGGCAGTTTCAGGGGAGTTCGGCCAAGTTTTTTTTGGAGGTTGATGATGGAGCTTGGCCAACATGCATGGGGAAGGTGTTGGGGACATCAGGGGACATCAGAGGACACAGAGAGGCATGAAGGGACATGGGAAGACATCGAGGGACATTAGGGGACAGCGAGGGACACTGAGGGAGGGGGCTCGAGGCGGTTTTGGGGCAGTTTCGCCGAATTTTTTGGGGTCGGCGATCAAGCTTTGGCCAATGGTGGTGACGTGCGTGGGGAAGGTGTTGGGGACATCAGGGGACATCAGGGGACATCAGGGAGGCGTGAAGGGACACAGGAGGACATCAGGGGACATTGGGTGGGCACCAAGGGACACGGAGGGACACGGGTGGAGGAGCTTTGGGGGAGGTTTTGGGGCAGTTTTGAGGAGTTTTGGGGTCAAGGGACATCAACAGGGACAAGGCGAGACGAAGACGCGGAGTGACACGGGGGGGACAGGAAGGGGCCTGGGGGGACATCAGGGGTCACCAGAAGGCATGAAGGGACATGAGGGGACACGAGGGGGCCTGGGAGGAGCATTTTGGGGGAGCTTTGGGGGAGTTT
Organism: Phylloscopus collybita; assembly: GCA_027886175.1. Classification (NCBI taxonomy): domain Eukaryota; kingdom Metazoa; phylum Chordata; class Aves; order Passeriformes; family Phylloscopidae; genus Phylloscopus; species Phylloscopus collybita. The sequence continues at coordinate 64,033 of JAJNNQ010000357.1, forward strand.
TTGGGGTCAACGATCAACCCGCGCCAACCCGCATCAATGGCAATGACGCAGCCAAGGTGTGGGGGGAGACGAAGGGGACATGAAGGGACACAGAGGGACAAGAGGGGACACAAGGGGACATGGAGGGGACACACGGGGAGCATTTTGAGGGAGTTTTGGGGGAGTTTTGAGGAATTTTGGGGAGTTTTGGGGGTCAACGATCAACCCGCGCCAACCCGCGTCGGTGGCAGCGACGCAGCCACGGTGTGGGGGGACACGGAGGGGACACAGAAGGACATGAGGGGACACAGGGGGACATGAGGGGACACTGAGGGACACGGAGGGACACAGGGGGAGCATTTTGAGGGAATTTGGGGGAGTTTTGAGGCGTTTTGTGGTCAACGAGCGACCTCCGCCGCCGCTGGCACCGCACGCCATGGACGCGAGGGGACACAGGGTGACACAAGGGGACAATGGGGGACATGGAGGGACACAGGGGGACATGAGGGGACACTGAGGGACACGGAGGGGACACAGAGGGCGCATTTTGAGCGCGATTTGGGGAGGCTTTGAGGCGTTTCGCGGTCAACGCCCGACCGCCGCCGCCACCGCCACCGCGGGGTGACACGGGGGTGACACGAGGGCCACCCAAGGGTGACACCACCACCGTTCCCCCCAGGTCCCTTCGAGGGCCCCAACTACCACATCGCCCCGCGCTGGGTGTACAACCTGACGTCGCTGTGGATGATCTTCGTGGTGATCGCCTCGGTGTTCACCAACGGGCTGGTGCTGGTGGCCACGGCCAAGTTCAAGAAGCTGCGGCACCCCCTGAACTGGATCCTGTCAACCTGGCCGTGGCCGACCTGGGCGAGACGGTCATCGCCAGCACCATCAGCGTGGTCAACCAGATCTTCGGCTACTTCATCCTCGGCCACCCCATGTGCGTCATCGAGGGCTACACCGTCAGCGCCTGCGGTCAGTTTGGGGGCGGGGGCACGGGGGGTTGGGGGGCGTGGCTGGGGGGCTGTGGTCAGTCTGGGGGTGTGGGGTGAAGGGGTGGGGGCGTGGTCAGGGCCTGTGGTCAGTTTGGGGACAGAGATATGGGGTGTGAGATGTGGGTCAGGGATGTGGGGTGGGATGTGGGTCAGAGGTGAGGGGCTGGGGTCAGGGTCAGGGATGTGGGTCAGGGATGTGGGGTGGGATGTGGGTCAGAGGTGAGGGGCTGGGGTCAGGGTCAGGGATGTGGGTCAGGGATGTGGGTCAGAGATGAGGGTCAAGGGTATGGGGCTGGGGTTAGGGTCAGGGATATGGGGCAGGGATGTGGGGCAGGGATGTGGGGCTGGGGTCAGGGTCAGGGATATGGGGCAGGGATGTGGGTCAGGGATATGGGTCAGGGATGTGGGGCAGAGATGTGGGGCTGGGGTCAGGGTCAGGGATGTAGGTCAGGGATATGGGGCAGAGATGTGGGTCAGGAACTCTCTACGGGTCCGGGCGCTATGGGGCAGCCCCATAACCACCCCAAACCCCATCATGGCACTGTCCATCCTCCCCATAGCAGGGGCTGGACGTTACGGGGTCGTCCATGGGGCTCTATGGGTTTCAGCCCTATAGGGCCGTGTTCTATGGGTCCGGGCGCTATGGGGCAGCCCCATAACCACCCCAAACCCCATCATGGCACTGTCCATCTTCCCCATAGCAGGGACTGGATGTTACGGGGTCGTCCATGGGGTTCTATGGGTTTGAGTCATGTTCTGTGGGGTTCTATGGGTCCGGGCGCTATGGGGCAGCCCCACAACCACCCCAAATGCCCCCCGCAGGCATCACGGCGCTGTGGTCCCTGGCCATCATCTCCTGGGAGCGCTGGTTCGTGGTGTGCAAACCCTTCGGGAACATCAAGTTCGACGGGAAGCTGGCGGTGGCCGGGGTCCTCTTCTCCTGGATCTGGTCCTGCGCCTGGACCGCGCCCCCCATCTTCGGCTGGAGCAGGTGGGGAGGGGGGCCCGGGGGTGACACCGGTGTCCCCCAGGGTGTCCCCGAGGTGTGGGGAGGGGTCTGGGCCGGGGTCCGCCTCTCCTGGGTCTGGTCCCGCCCCTGCACTGCGCCCCCCGCCCCATCTGCGGCTGGAGCCGGTGGGGAGGGGGGCCCGGGGGGTGACACCGGTGTCCCCAGGGTGGGTTGGGGGGTGACACCGGTGTCTCCAGGGTGTCACAGAGGTGACACCAGTGTCCCCAAGAGAGGTTCAGGGCTGATCTGGATGTCCCCAGACTGGGCTGTGGGGGTGACCCCCGCGAGGTCCCCAGGGGTCCTCGGGACCCAGAGGAATTTGGGGGGTGGGTCCTTTTGTCACCCCCCCGACCCCCCATGTCCACCTGGCCAGGTGCTGACCTCAGGAGAGTGACCCAGGAGTGGCTTTAGGGAGGGTCCCCAACGCTGTTCCTGGGGGTCCCCAAGGCTTTCCTGGGGGTCTCCAGGACCCCGAAGGATTTGGGGGGGTGTCCCTTTTGTCCCTCCCTGACCCCCAGGTGTCCCACCTGGGCAGGTACTCACCCCAGGTGTCCACCTGGGCCAGGTGCTGACCTCAGGAGAGTGACCCAGGTGTCCCCAGGAGTGGCTCTAGGGGGGTCCTCGAGGCTTTCCCGGGGGTCCCCAGTACCCAGAGTGGTTTGGGGGTGTCCCTTTTGTCCCCCCTGACCCCCAGGTACTCACCCCAGGTGTCCACCTGGCCGGGAGAATGACCCAGGTGTCCCCAGGAGTGGCTCTGGGGGGGGTCCTCGAGGCTTTCCCGGGGGTCCCCAAGGCTGTCCTGGGGGGTCCCCAGTACCCTGAAGGGTTTGGGGGTGTCCCTTTTGTCCCCCCCTGACCCCCAGGTGTGTCCCCCCGGGCAGGTACTCACCCCAGGTGTCCACCTGGCCAGGAGAATGACCCAGGTGTCCCCAGGAGTAGCTCTGGGGGGGTCCCAGGACCCCGAAGGATTTGGGGGGTGTCCCTTTTGTCCCCCCCCTGACCCCCAGGTGTGTCCCCCCTCCCCCGGGCAGGTACTGGCCCCACGGGCTGAAGACCTCGTGCGGGCCGGACGTGTTCAGCGGCAGCACGGACCCAGGGGTGCAGTCCTACATGGTGGTGCTGATGGTCACCTGCTGCTTCTTCCCGCTGGCCGTCATCATCTTCTGCTACCTGCAAGTGTGGCTGGCCATCCGAGCGGTGAGGAGAGACCCCCAGAGCCCCCCCCAAAAAAATACCCCCCCCCCCCGAAAAAAATTCCCCACCCGAAAAAACCCCAGGGGAAAAAAAAAGAAAAAAAAAAAAAATCCCCCGAGGAAAAAAATCGCGACCGAAAAAAACCCGGGGGAAAAAATAGAAAACAAAGAAACAAAGAAACAAAACCTCGGTGGAAAAGATCTCAGATGAAAAAAAGAAAAAAAGAAAAAAAAAAAAAAAAACTTTGGGGAAAAAAATCCCGAACCGAAAAAAACTACCGGAAAAAAATACAAAAAAAACCACAACAAAACCAAACCCAAAAATCAAACCAAACCAAAACCAAAGCCAAAAGAAAAACAACAAAAAACCACAAACAAACAAAAAACAAACAAAGGAACGAAAAGAAAAACAAAACAAAACAAAATCCAAACCCGGGAAAAAATCCTGACTGGAAAAAAACTCCGGGAAAAATCCCAAACCAAAAAACCCGGGGGGAAAAAAAATCCCAAACCAAAAACAAACAAACAAAAAAAAACCAACTCTGAGGAAAAATGTCAAGCCAAAAAATCTCGAGGAAAAACAGACAAACAAAAAAAGACCTGGGGAAAAAAAAATCCCAAATTAAAAAAAAAAAAAAGGAAAAAAATCCCTAAAAAAAAAAAAAAAAAGGGAAAAATCAATTTAAAAAATAATCCCCGAGGAAAAAAATCCCAATCCAAAACCTCACCCTGGACCCGCACCTCCCCCTAAAAACCCCAGATACCCCCCCATGACCCCCTCAACCCCCCCTCCAGAACCACCTGTAAACCCCCCCAAACTCCCCCAAGACCCCCTTTAAACCCCCCCAAAACCCTACAATACCCCCCTAGACCCCCCTGAGACCCCATTTAACCCCCCCAAACCCCTCTGGACCCCGTTTAACCCCCCCAACCTCCCCCCCCAGGACCCTGTTTAACCTCCTCAAACCCTCCCAGGACCCCCTTTAATCCCCCCCCCCCAAAACCCCACAATATCCCCCCAAACCCCCCTGGGACCCCATCTAACCCCTCCAACCCCCCCCCCCAGGACTCCGTTTAACCCCTTCAACCCCCCCCAGGACCCTGTTTAACCCCCCCAAACCCCCCTGAGACCCCATTTAACCCCTCCAAACCCCCCTGAGACCCCATTTCATCCCCCCAAACCCCCCTGGGACCCCATTTAACCCCCCCAAACCCCTCCGGACCCCATTTAACCCCTCCAACCCCCCCCCAGGACCCCATTTAACCCCTCCAAACCCCCCTGAGACCCCATTTAACCCCCCAAACCCCACCATACCCCCCAAACACCCCCCCAAACCACCCCCCCGCGCCCCTCTCTGACCCCCCCCGGGCTCTCCCCTCTCCCCCCCGCAGGTGGCGGCGCAGCAGAAGGAGTCGGAGTCGACGCAGAAGGCGGAGAAGGAGGTGTCGCGCATGGTGGTGGTGATGATCCTGGCCTACTGCTTCTGCTGGGGGCCCTACACCATCTTCGCCTGCTTCGCCGCCGCCAACCCCGGCTACGCCTTCCACCCGCTCACCGCCGCCCTGCCCGCCTTCTTCGCCAAGAGCGCCACCATCTACAACCCCATCATCTACGTCTTCATGAACAGACAGGTGAGGGGCGTGCCTGGGACACACCTGAGCACACCTGAGTACAGCTGGGTACACGGGAGATGGGATATGGGATATGGGATATGGGATATGGGATAGGGCCACCATCTACAACCCCATCATCTACGTCTTCATGAACAGACAGGTACCTGGGGAGCACCTGGGGCACCTGGGCACAGCTTAGCACACCTGGGATACACCTGAGCACACCTATGGGCATGGGGACACAGCCAGGGTAAGGGTTATAGGATAGGGTCACCACCTACAACCCCATCATCTACGTCTGCATGAACAGACAGGTACCTGGGGCGCACCTGGGGGCACCTGAGAGCACCTGAGCACAGCTGAGTACACCTATGGGCATGGGGACACAGCCAGGGTAAGGGTTATAGGATAGGGTCACCATCTACAACCCCATCATCTACGTCTGCATGAACAGACAGGTACCTGGGGCGCACCTGGGGGCACCTGAGCACACCTGAGTACAGCTGAGTACAGCCGGGTACACCTGAGCACACCTGGGTACATGGGATATGGGATACGGGATATGGGATAGGGTCACTATCTACAACCCCATCATCTACGTCTTCATGAGCAGACAGGTGAGGGGCGTGCCTGGGACACACCTGAGCACACCTGAGTACAGCTGGGTACACAGGAGATGGGATATGGGATATGGGATATGGGATATGGGATATGGGATATGGGATATGGGATAGGGTCACCATCTACAACCCCATCATCTACGTCTGCATGAACAGACAGGTACCTGGGGTGCACCTGAGCACACCTGAGCACAGCTGGGTACACCTGAGCACACCTGGGTACATAGGGTATGGGATATGGGATAGGGTCACCATCTACAACCCCATCATCTACGTCTTCATGAACAGACAGGTACCTGGGGCGCACCTGAGCGCACCTGAGCACACCTGAGCACAGCTGAGCACACCTGAGCACAGCTGGGTACATGGGAGATGGGGGTATGGGATATGGGATAGGGACAGAGACACCATCTACAACCCCATCATCTACGTCTTCATGAACAGACAGGTACCTGGGGCGCACCTGGGGGCACCTGAGCGCACCTGAGCACAGCTGAGTACACCTATGGGCATGGGGACACAGCCAGGGTAAGGGTTATAGGATAGGGTCACCATCTACAACCCCATCATCTACGTCTTCATGAACAGACAGGTACCTGGGGCGCACCTGAGCACACCTGAGCACACCTGAGCACAGCTGGGTACATGGGAGATGGGGTTATGGGGTATGGGATATGGGATAGGGACAGAGACACCATCTACAACCCCATCATCTACATCTGCATGGACAGACAGGTGAGGGGCACACCTGGGGGCACTTGGGCACACCTGGGTATAGCTGGGACACACCTGGGGGCACCTGGAGAGAGTCAGGAAAGAGCCAGGACAGGGCTCTGTGGGACACAGCAGGGACAGGGGACACGGAGCAGGGACAGAACAGGGACAGGTGACACAGACCAGCTGCCACCTGTCCCCCCCCCGGAGTCACACAGCAGCCACACACGCTGTCACCTGCACGGGACCCCCGATGCTGGGGCCCCGGGCTGACCTGGTGTCCCCTGTCCCTGTGTCCCTTTTGTGTCCTGTGTGTCCCCTTGTCCCCCCCGTGTGTCCCCTGTCCCTGTGTCCCGTCCTTGTCCCTTGTCCCTGTCCCGCTGTCCCCTGTCCCTTGTGTCGCCCATCTCCCCCATGTCCCGCCTGTCCCCTCTGTCCCCGCTCTGTCCCTGTGTCCCCTGTCTCCTCCTGTCCCTGCTGTCCCCCCCCGTGTCCCCCCGCTGTCCCTCATGTCCCCATGTCCCCTGTCTGTCCCTGGCGCCCCCTGTCCCCTGTCCATCCTCGGTGTCCCGTGTCCCCTCTGTCCCCTGTCTGTCCTGTGTCTGTCCCGTGTCTATACCGGTGTCCCGTGTCTGTCCTGTGTCTGTCCCGCTGTCCCCTGTCTGTCCCCTGTCTGTCCCCTCTCTGTCCCGTGTCTGTCCATGTCTGTCCCCTCTCTGTCCCGGTGTTCCCTGTGTCCCCTGTCTGTCCCCTCTCTGTCCCGTGTCTGTCCCCTCTCTGTCCCCTCTCTGTCCCCTCTCTGTCCCGGTGTTCCCTGTGTCCCCTGTCTGTCCCCTCTCTGTCCCCTGTCTGTCCCCTGTCTGTCCCCTCTCTGTCCCCTCTCTGTCCCGGTGTTCCCTGTGTCCCCTGTCTGTCCCCTCTCTGTCCCGGTGTCTGTCCCGTGTCTGTCCCGGTGTCTGTCCCCTCTCTGTCCCCTCTCTGTCCCCTCTCTGTCCCGCTGTCCCGTCTCTGTCCCGCTGTCCCGTGTCTGTCCCGGTGTCTGTCCGTGTCTGTCCGTGTCTGTCCCGCTGTCCCCTCTCTGTCCCGTGTCTGTCCCGTGTCTGTCCCGTGTCTGTCCCGTGTCTGTCCCCGCAGTTCCGGAACTGCATCCTGCAGCTCTTCGGCAAGAAGGTGGACGACGGCTCCGAGGTCTCCACCTCGCGCACCGAGGTCTCCTCCGTCTCCAACTCCTCCGTCTCACCCGCCTAGCGCCCCCCGCCGCCCCCTCCCCAATAAAGCTTTGTACCTCCCGGACTGGTGTCGCGCCCGCTGTCACCTCCCGGCGCTGTCCCCCCTGTCCCCAAGGCACTGGGGGTCCTCGGTGTCTCCCTCCTTGGGTGTCCCCAAGGCTCTGGGGACCCTCTGTCCCCTCCCGGCGCTGTCCCCGGTGTCCCCAAGGCTCGGGGGGGGTCCTCAATGTCCCCTCCCGGCGCTGTCCCCGGTGTCCCCAAGGCTCTGGGAGCTCTCAATGTCCCTCTTCTTGGTTGTCCCCAATGTCCCCAAGGCACTGGGGGTCCTCGGTGTCTCCCTCCTTGGGTGTCCCCAGGGCTCTGGGGGCTCTCTGTCCCCTCCCAGTGCTGTCCCCAATGTCCCCAGGGTGCTTGGAGCTCTCGGTGTCCCTCTCCTTGGGTGTCCCCAATGTCCTCAAGGCTCGGGGGGTCCTCAGTGTCCCCTCCTGGAGCTGTCCCCGGTGTCCCCAAGGCTCTGGGAGCTCTCAATGTCACTTCCCGGCGCTGTCCCCAATGTCCCCAGGATGCTGGGGGTCCTCAGTGTCCCCTCCCAGCGCTGTCCCCAATGTCCCCAAGGCTCCGGGGGTCCCCAGTGTCGCCCCTGGGGGGAGGTGACATCACCCAGGGGGGTCCCCAATGTCCCAATGGCTCTGGGGGTCCCCAGTGTCCCCTCCTGGGGGGTCCCCATTGTCCCAATGGCTCTGGGGGTCCCCAGTGTCCCCTCCTGGGGGGTCGCCAATGTCCCATCGCCTGTGGTGCTCCCGTCGCGCCCCCCGGGATGTCCCTCAGTGACCCCCCCGGGGGTCCCCAACCCTCCCATCAGCCTTTGGGGCGGTGTCACCCCCTCCCACGAGAGTCCGTCCTTTCCCATCAGCCTCTGGGGTGTCACCCCCCCCCCCCCCCACCGTGTCCCCCCAAATTCCCCGCGGACCCCGGGGAGCGACAGCCCCGCCCCCGCGAGCTCTCAGCCAATGGAAAGCGCTCCCGCTGCGCGCGGCTCTGCTATTGGCCATCAGAGATGTCAATCTCCGCTGCCCCGAGGGGCCAATCAGGAGCAGGGGTGGGGCGAAAGGGGCGCGAGCCGAATGGAGGTGATGTCATGGCCCGTGGCCGCGCCTCCCGCGCCTTCTGATTGGTGAAAAAGGGCGGGAGGGGCTCGCGCCGTGCTGTGATTGGCGGGGAAGGGGCGGGAAAGGGGCGGGGCCAGAGGAAAAGGCACGTGGAGGGGGGGGGACAGGGATGGGGGACAGGGATGGGACAGGGGCAGGGACAGAGGGATGGGGATGGGGACGGGGACAAGAATGGGACAAGAATGGGAACAGGGACAGGTATGGGGACAGACAGGACGGGGGGTGGGACAGGGATGGGGATGGGGACAGGGGCAGGGACAGGGACAGGATGAGGATGGGACAGGGATGGGGACAAAGATGGGGATGGGGACAGGACAAGGACAGGGACAGAGGGATGGGGATGGGGATGGGGACAAGAATGGGACAAGAATGGGGGACAGGGACAGGTATGGGGACAGACAGGACGGAGATGGGACAGGGATGGGGACAGGGAGGGGACAGGGATGGGACAGGGGACAGAGGGATGGGGACAGGGACAGGGGCAGGGACAGGACGGGGATGGGACAGGGATGGGGACAAAGATGGGGATGGGGACAGGACAAGGACAGGACAGGATGGGGACTGGGATGGGAATGGGACAGGGACAGGGACAAGGAGTGGACAGAGATGGGACAGGGATGGGGACAGGGATGGGGACAGGGATGGGGACAGGTGGCTTTTCCCTGAGGTGACACTGTCCCCGGTGTCCCCACACCCTCTGTCTCTCACATCCCCCATCCCCTGTGTCCCCATGTCCCTCATGTCCCTCAAGTCCACGGTGTCCCCGTGTCCCTGCCCGCTGTGTCCCCCCCCGTGTCACCGTGCCCCCCACGGGTGGGTGGCCTGGCCCTCTAGGGTCAGGGACACTGAGGTGACACGGGGGTGGGGGGGGGGGGGACCACCGGGGGGGGACACAGGGGAGGGGACAGAGGGGGACACGGGGGGGGGCGGGGTGACAGAGAGGGGACACAGGGGAGGGGACAGAGGGGGACAAGGGGGGGGACACGGCGGGGGACACCGAGGAGGGGACAGGGGGGACACGGAGGGGGACACAGGGGAGGGGACACGGGGGAGGGGACACCGGGGGAGGGGACACACAGGAGGTGGCCCAGGGGAGGTGACAAAGAGGAGGTGACAACCCCCTGTGGTCTCCACCAGCGACATCGCGGGCGGGAGGGAGGGGGTTGGGGGGGGAGGGTCCCACCCTGTGGGCGTGGCCTCCCACCCCGACCCCGCCCCTCCCGCAGGCCCCCGCCCCCGGCCCGCAGCGCCTCCGGCAGCGCCGCAGCGCCGGGACCCGATGGGCCGGGACCGGTACCGGGGGGGGGCCCGCGGGGCCGGGGGGGCTCCGGGGGCTCCGGGGGGGGGAGCCCCGGGCTCGGGGGGGCTCGGGGGGAGCGGGGGAGGGGCGGGGGGAGGGGGCAGCGCGCGAGGCTGCGGGAAGGGGGAGGGGGGGAGGATGCGGGGGGAGGGGGAAAGGGGAGATCGGGGGGGTTCGGGGGGGGGCGGGCGCGGGCGTGGGGAGGGGGGGAGAGAGCGAGGGGGGGCACCTGTGCAGGTGTGAGGCCGAGCGGGGGGGGGAAGGGGGGCGGGACAGGGGTGGGCAGGGGTGCTGGGGACAGCTGTGGCCCAGGTGTGGCGGGGGGTGTCCGGGTGTCAGGGCCCGGTGTGACCAGGTGCGACAAGGCCAGGTGTGGCCAGGTGCGTCGGGGATGTTCAGGTGTCAGGGCCGGGGGTGACCGGGTGTGAGCAGGTCTGACGGGACCAGGTGTGTCCAGGTGTGTCGGGGTCGGCCAGGTGTGTCAGGGGCCAGGGTGTGACCAGGTGTGGTGGGGACAGGGGTGACCAGCTGTGACCAGGTGTGTTGGGGATGTCCAGGGTGTGTCGGGGTCAGGTGTGCCCAGGTGTGTCGGGGTCAGTCAGGTGTGCCCAGGTGTGACAAGACCAGGTGTGGTGGGGACAGGGGTGACCAGCTGTGCCCAGGTGTGTCAGGGATGTCCAGGTGTGTCGGGGCCAGGTGTGCCCAGGTGTGTCAGGCTTGGCCAGGTGTCAGGGACAGGTGTGTCCAGCTGTTCTTGGGGCACACACGTGTGCGGGTGTCAGGCGCAGGTGTGAGCAGGAACTGGGAGTTACTGGGAGCTACTGGGGCACACTGGGAGTTGTGGGGGTTACTGGGCGCCATTGAGACTTACTGGGAGCACTGGGATTTACTGGGGACACTGGGAATTACTGGGAGCACTGGGAGTTACTGGAGTGTACTGGGCGAACTGGGGAGTTACTGGTGACAGTGGGAGAGCTGGGAGCTACTGGGGACACTGGGAACTACTGGGGACACTGGGGACACTGGAAACCTACTGGGGACACTGGGAATTACTGGGAGCACTGGGATTTACTGGAGTGAACTGGGTGAACTGGGAGTTACTGGGAGCACTGGGAGAGCTGTGAGCTACTGGGTGCACTGGGAGCTGTTGGGAGCACTGGGACTTTACTGGGGACACTGGGGGTTACTGGGAGCACTGCGAGTTACTGGGAGCACTGGGACTTACTGGGGCACTGGGTGTTGCTGGGATTCAGTGGGTGAACTGGGAGTTACTGGGAGAGCTGGGAGCTACTGGGGACACTGGGCAAACTGGGAGTTGCTGGGGCTTACTGGGAGCACTGGGAGCCACGTGTGCCCAGCTGTGCCGCGCTGGGGGCGGGGCTTTCCCCCGCTGTGGGCGGGGTTTGCGCCACGGGGGCGGTGTTTTCCCCCCGCGTGGTGGGCGTGGCCTTGACCATTTGTGGGCGTGGCCGCGCCGAGGCCGCGCCCCCCGTTTGGCGCAGTCCGCGCGCGCCGCCGCAGGGCCGGGGGCGGGGGCCTCCGCGCTGGCCACGCCTCCCCTCGGGGTGCTGATTGGCCCGAATCGCGGGATTGACAGGAGGGGGGCGGGGTTTGGGCGGAGCGAAGCGGGACTTGGGGGGGGCCTGTGCGGGGGACTGGGAGTTACTGGGGGGCACTGGGGGGAACTGGGAAGAGCTGGGGGTGGGGGGGCTGGGGGTCACTGGTGGTCACCGGTGTCCCCGGGGGGCGGGGCCGGTGCTCGCTGTCCCCTCAGGTTGTCCCCGCCTGTCCCCCCAGGTGTGACCCGGGCAGGGGGGGGGGCGGGCGGGCCCCCCCCCGGCGAGACCCCCCCCAGGCCCCGCCAGCGCTGACAGGTGAGGGGCGGGTGGCGCTGTCCCTGTCCCCAGCGCTGTCCCCGTGTCCCCAGCGCTGTCCCCTGTCCCCTGGCCGTGTCCCCCGTGGCTGCCACCCCCGCCCTTGTCCCTCCCGCTGTCCCCCGGGGGTTGTGTCCCTCGGCTCTGAGCTGTGTCCCCCAAAGCCTTCAGCCGTGTCCCCAGCGCTGTCCCCGTGTCCCCAGCGCTGTCCCCAAACCCCTGAGCGCTGTCCCCGGTGCTGCTCTTATGTCCCCAGCGCTGTCCCCCAGTGGTGGCCCCGGCGGTGTCCCCCACGGCTGTCTCGGTGTCCCCAGCGCTGTCCCCTGTCCCCACGGCTGTCCTCTGTCCCCATCCCTGTCCCCACCGGCTGTCCCGGTGTCCCCATAAACTGCCCCCAGCGGTGTCCCCGTCTCCCCGTCCCTGTCCCCAGCGGTGTCCCCCACGGCTGTCCCCTGGCCCCAGCGGTGTCCCCCCCCGTGTCCCCAGCGCTGTCCCCTGTCCCCCATCCCTGTCCCACGGCTGGCCCCAGCAATGTCCCCATGGCTGTCCCCGTGTCCCCAGCGCTGTCCCCTGTCCCCATCCCTGTCCCCCAGCGGTGTCCCCAGCGCTGTCCCCGTGTCCCCAGCGGTGTCCCCCGCCGTGTCCCCAGCGCTGTCGCTGTCCCCAGGCCGCCATGGGGGGACGCCGGGGGGGGTTTCGGGCTGGGGCTGCCGGAGCTGCGGGCGCTGATGGAGCTCCGGGGCGCCGAGGCGCTGCTGAGGCTGCAGCGGGACCTGGGGGGGGGTCCCCGGGGCTCTGCCGCCCGCCTGCGCACCTCCCCCCACCGACGGTAACGCCCCCAGACCCACCGGGATCACCCAAAACCCACCGGGACCCCCCAAAACCCCCCAGAAACCCACCGGGACCCCCAAAAAACCCCCCAGAAACCCACCGGGACCCCCCCCCAGACCCACTGGGATCACCCAAAACCCACCGGGACCCCCCCCCCCCGAACCCACCGGGACCCCCAAAAACCCACCGGGACCCCCCCCCAGACCCCACCGGGATCACCCAAAACCCACCGGGAGACACCCCCACCCCGAACCCACCGGGACCCCCCAAAAACCCACCAGGAGCCCCCAAAACCACCGGGACCCCCCGACCCACTGAGGCCCCCCCAAAAATCACCCCGGGACCCCTCCTGACCCCCCCCAGACCCCCTCAAATCCCTTGGGAAACCCCCCCGGGGAACCCCCCAGAGCCCCCAAAACCACCAGGATGCCCCCAGAGCCATCCCCAGGAGGGGCTGTGGGGGGTGACAGGGGTGTCCCCCAAGAGGGGCCCCAGGGGTGACACCCATGTCCCTAGGGCCATTGGGGGGTCCCCAGGGTGGCCGTGGGGGGGTGACAGCTGTGTCCCCAGGGCTGTCAGAGGGTCCCAGGGTGGCTTTGAGGGTGGCAGGGGTGTCCCAGGGTGGCCGTGGGGGGTGACACCCCGTGTCCCCAGGGCCATTGGGGTGTCTGAGGGTGGCTATGGGTGTGGCAGGAGTGTCCCCAGGGTGGCCGTGGGGGTGACACCTGTGTCCCCAGGGCCATTGGGGGGGTCCTCAGGGTGGCCCTGGGGGTGACACCCATGTCCCCAGGGTGGCCGTGGGGGTGGCAGAGGTGTCCCTGGGTGGCCGTGGGGGGTGACACCCGTGTCCCCAGGGCTGTCAGGCAGCTGTCCGAGGTTGGCCATGGGGATGGCAGGAGTGTCCTCGGGTGGCCCTGGGGGTGACACCCGTGTCCCCAGCACTGTCGGGGTGTCCCCAGGGTGGCTGTGGGGGTGGCAGGGGTGTCCCCAGGGTGGCCGTGGGGGGTGACACCCGTGTCCCCAGGGCCATTGGGGGGTCCTCAGGGTGGCCCTGGGGGTGACACCCGTGTCCCCAGGGTGGCCGTGGGGGTGACAGCCGTGTCTCCAGCGCTGTCGGGGTGTCCCCAGGGTGGCCGTGGGGGGTGACACCCATGTCCCCAGGGTGGCCGTGGGGGGTGACAGGGGTGTCCCTGGGTGGCCCTGGGAGGTGACACCCGTGTCCCCCAGGGCTGTCCGAGGGCCCCCCCGGAGCTGGAGCGGCGCCGCCGGACCTTCGGCCGGAACTGGATCCCCCCCGCGGCGCCCCAAGAGCTTCGCGGCGCTGGTCTGGGAGGCGCTGCAGGACGTCACCCTGGTCATCCTCGAGGTGGCCGCGCTCGTGTCCCTCGGCCTGTCCCTTCTACGCCCCCCCCGGCGCCGCCGATGAAGGTGACACCGCTGTCCCCGTGTCCCCATCCCCGTGTCCCCGTCCCGCTGCCATCCCCAGCCCTGTGCCCCATCCGCTGTCCCCAGCTCTGTCTCCACCCCCTGTCCCCACCCCTGTGTCCCCCTGTCCCTCAGTTGTGTCCCCATGTCCCTGTCCCCCTGTCCCCGAATCTCCCATCTCACGTCCCCTGCGCCCCCCGGCCGTGTCCCCACATGTGTCACCCATGTCCCCTTGTATCCCCACATGTATCATCGGTGTCCCCACGTGTCCCCCGCATGTGTCGCCATGTCCCTGTGTGTCCTCACATGTGTGTCGCCCATGTCCCTGCGTGCCACCACGTGTGTCACCCATATCCCCCCGTGTGTCACCAATGTCCCCGTGTGTCCCCACATGTGCCACCCGTGTCCCCATGTGTGTTGCCCATATCCCCATGTGTGTCACCCGTGTCCCCACGCGTGTCACCGATGTCCCCACGTGCGTCACCAATGTCCCCATGTGTCCCCACATGTGCCACCCGTGTCCCCATGTGTGTAACCGATGTCCCCACGTGTCCCCACATGTTCCACCCATGTCCCCGCATGTGTCACCAATGTCCCCATGTGTGTCACCCATATCCCCACGTGTCCCCACGTGTGTCACCCATATTCCCACGTGTCCCCACATGTCCTCACATGTGTCACCAATGTCCCCACGTGTCCCCATGTGTGCCACCCGTGTCCCCACATGAGTCACCCATATCCCCACATGTCCCCACATGTGTCACCCATATCCCCACATGTCCCCATGTGTGTCACCCATATTCCCACGTGTCCCCACATGTCCCCACACGCGCCACCCGTGTCCCCACGTGTGTCACCAATGTCCCCACATGTGTCACCAATGTCCCCACATGTCCCCACGTGTCACCAATGTCCCCACGTGCGTCACCTATATCCCCAGGTATCTCCACGTGTATTGCCCATGTCCCCATGTGTGTCACCCATATTCCCACGTGTCCCCACATGTCCTCACATGTGTCACCAATGTCCCCACGTGTCCCCACATGTGCCACCCGTGTCCCCACGTGTCACCAATGTCCCCACGTGCGTCACCTATATCCCCAGGTATCTCCACGTGTATTGCCCATGTCCCCATGTGTGTCACCCATATTCCCACGTGTCCCCACATGTCCCCACATGTGTCACCCATGTCCCCACATGTCCCCACACACGCCACCCGTGTCCCCACGTGTGTCACCAATGTCCCCATGTGTGTCACCCATATCCCCACGTGTCCCCACGTGTGTCACCAATGTCCCCACGTGTGTCACCCATATCCCCACGTGTCCCCACGTGTGTCACCAATGTCCCCACGTGTGTCACCCATATCCCCACGTGTCCCTACATGTGCCACCCGTGTCCCCACGTGCGTCACCTATATCCCCACGTGTCCCCACGTGTGTCACCCATATCCCCACATCTCCCCACACCTGCCACCCGTGTCCCCGCTCGTGACACACCCCCCGTCCCCCACCCCGTGTGTCCCCCCCAGCGTGCGGGCAGGCCTCGGGGGGCGCGGAGGACGAGGGCGAGGCGGAGGCCGGCTGGATCGAGGGCGCGGCCATCCTGCTGTCGGTGGCCTGCGTGGTGCTGGTGACGGCCTCCAACGACTGGAGCAAGGAGCGGCAGTTCCGGGGGCTGCAGAGCCGCCTGGAGCGCGAGCAGCGCGTGGCCGTCCTGCGCGGGGGACACCTGGCACAGGTGCCCGTGGCCGACCTGGTGGTGGGGGACGTCGTGCAGGTCAAGTACGGTGAGTGACGAACAGAGGGGACACGGGGGGGATGGAGGGCGGGTGGGGTTGTGGGAGGCCACGTCCCTGTCTCGATGTCATCTGTTGTCCCCATCACTGTGTCCCCATCCTGATGTTGTCTCCTGTCCCTACCCCTGTGTCTCTGTCCCCATCTCAATGCCATCTCCTGTCCTCACCCCTGTGTCCCCATACCTGTGTCCCCATCCTGATGTCATCTCCTGTCCTCACCCCTGTGTCCCTGTCCCCATCCTGATGCCATCCCCTGTCCTCATCCCTGTGTCCCCATACCTGTGTCCCTATCCTCTGTCCCCATCTCAATGCCATCTCCTGTCCTCACCCCTGTGTCCCTGTCCCCATCTCAATGCCATCTCCTGTGTCCCCATCCCTGTGTCCATATCCCCTGTCCCCATCCCTGTGTCCCCATCCTGATGCCATCACCGTGTCCCCATCCCCGTGTCCTCCTCTGTCCCCACACCCACGGGCACCCCGAGGGCACCTCAGGGGACATCTCGGGGTCCATGGTCACACTGGGATACACCCGGGGACTTGAGAACCCACCACAAGGTCCTGGTCACACCACGGTGACACAGCCTGGTCTGGGGACATCCCAGGGGACACCAGGACAGCCACAAAGCTCTGGTGACACCGTGGTGACACGGCCACGACACCCAGTCCAGGGACACTCCAGGGGACACCACAGGGTCCACGGTCACTCCATGGCACACCTGGTCACACCAGGACACGCCACAAAACTCTGGTGACACTGTGGTGACACAGCCCCAGTGCCTGGTCTGGGGACACTTCAGGGGACACCACAGGGTCCATGGTCACACCAGGACATGCCACAAGGTCCTGGTCACACCATGGTGACACAGCCTGGTCTGAGGACACCCCAGGGGACACCAGGACACGCCACAAAGCTCTGGTGACACTGTGGTGACACAGCCCCGACACCAGGTCCGGGGACACTCCAGGACACCCCGGAGCTGGGGACACCCCAGGACACCCCTGAGCTCCCCGGTGACACCTCGGTGGCCCTGTCCCCACCTCCCCTCAGGTGACCTCCTGCCGGCCGACGGGGTCCTGATCCAGGGCAACGACCTCAAGATCGACGAGAGCGCCCTGACCGGGGAGAGCGACCACGTCCGCAAGGCCCCGGACAAGGACCCGCTGCTGCTCTCGGGTGAGGAGGGACCTTTGGGGACACTCTGGGGGGGGACACCCGGGGGAGGCAGCACCCTGACCCACCGTGTCCCCACCCTGCCAGGCACCCACGTCATGGAGGGCTCGGGCAGGATGGTGGTGACGGCCGTGGGGGTGAACTCGCAGAGCGGCATCATCTTCACCCTGCTGGGCGCCGCGGGGGAGGACGAGGACGAGGGCAGGGACAAGAAAGGTGACACCGCGGTGGCACCGGGCGTGGCTCCCTGGGAGATGCCACTGGGGGTGTCCCACCTTGGAGCTGGCACCCGTGGGTGGCACCGTGGGTGGCCTGGTGACCCCGTGGGCTCTGTCACCCTTGGTGCTCAGGTCGCTGCTGTGTCCCTGAGGGCTCCAGACCCCTCTGTCCCCATGGGCTGTGTCCCAGTCTGTCCCCAAGCTCTCCAGACCCCTCTGTCCCTGTGTGCTCCCCCTGTGTCCCCACCCTGTCCCCAGCGGTGCCACCACTGCCACTCCCTGCTGTCCCCACCCCCGGGGCTCACCCTGCCCCACCCCCCAGGTGACATTTTGGGGTGTCCCCACCCCTGGGGCTCACCCTGCCCCACCCCCCAGGTGACATCTCGGGGTGTCCCCACCCCCGGGGCTCACCCTGCCCCACCCCAGGTGACATTTTGGGGTGTCCCCACCCCCGGGGCTCACCCTGCCCCACCCCAGGTGACATTTCGGGGTGTCCCCACCCCCGGGGCTCTCCCTGCCCCACCCCCCAGGTGACATTTTGGGGTGTCCCCACCCCCGGGGCTCTCCCTGCCCCACCCCAGGTGACATTTCGAGGTGTCCCCACCCCCGGGGCTCTCCTTGCCCCACCCCCCAGGTGACATTTTGGGGTGTCCCCACCCCCGGGGCTCTCCCTGCCCCACCCCCCAGGTGACATTTCGGGGTGTCCCCACCCCCGGGGCTCTCCCTGTCCCACCCCCCAGGTGACATCTCGGGGTGTCCCCACCCCCGGGGCTCTCCTTGCCCCACCCCCCAGGTGACATCTCGGGGTGTCCCCACCCCCGGGGCTCTCCCTGCCCCACCCCCCAGGTGACATCTCGGGGTGTCCCCCCTGCCCCCGCTTTGTCCCACAGGGAAGCCCCAGGATGGCGCCGTGGACACCCCACAACCCAAAGGTGCTTTGGGGGGGTGGGGTAGGGGACAACCCCCGCCGTGTCCCCGTGTGTCCCCACCCTGCCACGTGCGCGGTGTCCCCAGGGAGGCGGCAGGACGGGGCGGTGGCCATGGAGATGCAGCCGCTGAAGAGCGCCGAGGGAGGAGGGGACAGCGCCGACGGGGGGCCGGGGGCGCGGCCCCGAGGTGGCCCCAAGAAGGAGAAGTCGGTGCTCCAGGCCAAGCTGACCCAGCTGGCCGTGCAGATCGGGAAGGCAGGTGCGGCCACCCGGGGAGGGGACAGCGGGCTCGGGGACAACGGCCGGAGGGGGCGGGTGACGGGCGCCGAGGGTTGGGACACTGTCAGAGGGTTGGGGACACTGCGGGAGGGTTGGGGACACTGTCAGAGGGTTGGGGACACTGCGGGAGGGTTGGGGACACTGCGGGAGGGTTGGGGACACTGTGGGAGGGTTGGGGACACTGCGGGAAGGTTGGGACACTGCCAGAGGGTTGGGGACACTGTCAGAGGGTTGGGGACACTGTGGGAAGATTGGGGACACTGTCAGAGGGTTGGGGACACTGCAGGAGGGTTGGGGACACTGCGGGAAGGTTGGGGACACTGCTGGAGGGTTGAGGACACTGTCAGAGGGTTGGGGACACTGTGGGAAGGTTGGGGACACTGTCAGAGGGTTGGGGACACTGTGGGAAGGTTGGGGACACTGCCAGAGGGTTGGGGACACTGTCAGAGGGTTGGGGACACTGTGGGAAGATTGGGGACACTGTCAGAGGGTTGGGGACACTGCAGGAGGGTTGGGGACACTGCCGGAGGGTTGGGGACACTGCGGGAAGGTTGGGGACACTGCTGGAGGGTTGAGGACACTGTCAGAGGGTTGGGGACACTGTGGGAAGGTTGGGGACACTGTGGGAAGGTTGGGGACACTGCCAGAGGGTTGGGGACACTGTCAGAAGGTTGGGGACACTGCGGGAGGGTTGGGGACACTGCGGGAAGGTTGGGGACACTGCGGGAGGGTTGGGGACACTGTGGAAGGTTGGGGACACTGTGGGAGGGTTGGGGACACTGTGGGAGGGTTGGGGACACTGTGGAAGGTTGAGGACACTGCCGGAGGGTTGGGGACACTGTGGGAAGGTTGGGGACACTGTGGGAGGGTTGGGGACACTGTGGGAGGGTTGGGGACACTGTGGGAAGGTTGGGGACACGTCCCCGAGGTGTCCCCAAGGAGGACAAATCGGTGCTGGAGGGTGAAGTCACCCAACTGACCGTGCAGAATGAGGGGTCGGGAGTCCCTAAGGAAGGGACAAAGGGTTGGGGACACTGGGGACATGTCCTGAGCGTGGTGGCCCTGCGCAGGCCTGGCCATGTCGGCCATCACCGTCATCATCCTGGTGCTCTACTTCGTCATCGAGACCTTCGTGGTGCAGGGCCGGCCCTGGCTGGCCGAGTGCGCCCCGGTCTACGTCCAGTACTGGGTCAAGTTCTTCATCATCGGTGTCACCGTGCTGGTGGTGGCCGTGCCCGAGGGGCTCCCGCTGGCCGTCACCATCTCGCTGGCCTACTCCGTCAAGGTGGGGGGGTTGGTGTCCGGCCGGCCGCGTCCGTTTGTCCGTCTGGCCATTTGTCCATTTGTCCATCTGGCCGTTTGTCCCTCCATGTCCGTTTGTCCATCCATCCCTTTGTCCATCTGGCCGTTTGTCCATCCGTCCATTTGTCCCTCCCTGTCCGTTTGTCCCTCCATGTCCGTTTGTCCATCCGTCCATTTGTCCATCCATCCATTTGTCCATCTGGCCGTTTGTCCATCTGGCCGTTTGTCCATCTGTCCATTTGTCCACCTGGCCGTTTGTCCATCCATCTCTTTGTCCATCCATCCATTTGTCCGTCTGTCCATTTGTCCGTCTGTCCATTTGTCCATCTGTCCATTTGTCCCTCCATGTCCGTTTGTCCATCCATCCCTTTGTCCATCCATCCATTTGTCCATCCGTCCATTTGTCCGTCTGTCCATTTGTCCACCTGGCCGTTTGTCCATCTTTCTCTCTGTTCTTCTGTGTCCCTCCGTGTCCCTTGTCCATCTGTCCCTCTGTCCCCATTTTTCCCCATTTCCCCCATTTCCCCCACTTTTCCCCATTTCTCCCCCACTTTTCCCCATTTCTCCCCCATTTTTCCCCATTTTTCCCCATTTCTCCCCCATTTTTTCCCATTTTTCCCCCTTTCCCCCCCAGAAAACGATGAAGGACAACAACCTGCTCCTGTTTTTCCCAATTTCCCTCCCATTTTTCCCCATTTCCCCCTGATTTTTCCCCATTTTATCCCCACTTTTCTCCATTTCCTCCCCTTTTATTCCCATTTTTCCCATTTTTCTCCCTATTTTTCCCCATTTTTCCCCATTTTTTCCCCAAACTCCCTCCTTTTCCCCCCAGAAAATGATGAAGGACAACAACCTGCTCCTAATTTTCTCCATTCCTCCCTGTTTTTCCCCATTTTTCCCCATTTCCCCCCCATTTATTCCCACTTTTCTCCATTTCCTCCCCTTTTATTCCCATTTTCCCCATTTTTTCCCCATTTTTTCCCATTTTTCCCCCATTTCCCCCCCCAGAAAATGATGAAGGACAACAACCTGGTGCGGCACCTGGACGCCTGCGAGACCATGGGCAACGCCACGGCCATCTGCTCGGACAAGACGGGCACGCTGACCACCAACCGCATGACCGTGGTGCAGGCCTACGTCGGGGGGTCCCACTTCGGCCAGCCCCCCACCCCCGCCGCCCTGGCCCCCCCCACGCTGGACCTGCTGGCCCAGGCCATCGCCATCAACAGCGCCTACACCAGCAAGATACTGGTGAGGGGCACTGGGAGCACTGGGAGGGGTCTGGGGTGGGATTTGGGGGGGTTTGGGGGGGATTTTGGGGGGTTTTGGGGGGGTTTGGGGGGATTTGAGGAGATTTTGGGGGGGCTGTGGGTCCAGGCCATCGCCATCAACATCACCTACCCCAGTTAGATACTGGTGAAGGGCACTGGGAGCACTGGGAGCACTGGGAGCACTGGGAGGGGGGATTTGGGGGGGTTTGGGGGGGATTTTGGGGGGGATTTTGGCGGGGTTTGGGGGGGATTTGGGAGGATTTTGGGTCCAGGCCATCGCCATCAACAGCGCCTACACCAGCAAGATACTGGTGAGGGGCACTGGGGGCACTGGGAGGGGTCTGGGGTGGGATTTGGGGGGTTTGGGGGGGATTTTGGGGGGGTTTTGGGTGGTTTGGGGGGGATTTTGGGAGGGGATTTGGGGGGGGTTTGGGGGGATTTGAGGAGATTTTGGGGGGGCTGTGGGTCCAGGCCATCGCCATCAACAGCGCCTACACCAGCAAGATACTGGTGAGGGGCACTGGGGGCACTGGGAGGGGGGATTTGGGGGGTTTGGGGGGGATTTTGGGGGGTTTTGGGTGGGATTTGGGAGGATTTTGGCTCCAGGCCATCACCATCAACAGCGCCTGCACCAGCAAGATACTGGTGAGGGCACTGGGAGTACTGGGGGCACTGGGAGGGGGGTTTGGGGGGTTTTGGGGGGATTTTGGGGGGGTTTTGGGGGGAATTTGGGGGGATTTGGGAGGATTTTGGCTCCAGGCCATCGCCATCTACATCACCTACACCAGCAAGATACTGGTGAGGGGCACTGGGAGTACTGGGAGCACTGGGAGGGGGGATTTGGGGGGGTTTTGGGGGGGTTTTGGGTGGTTTGGGGGAATTTGGGGGGGATTTGGGAGGATTTTGGCTCCAGGCCATCGCCATCAACAGCGCCTGCACCAGCAAGATACTGGTGAGGGGCACTGGGGCACTGGGAGCACTGGGAGGGGGGGTTGGGGGTTTTGGGGGGATTTAGAGTGGTTTTTGGGGGGTTTTGGGTGGGATTTGGGAGGATTTTGGGTCCAGGCCATCGCCATCAACAGCGCCTACCCAGTTAGATACTGGTGAGGGGCACTGGGGGCACTGGGAGGGGTCTGGGGGGGGGTTGTGGGTGGGTGTGGGGTCTCCTGGGCCCTGCTGTGGTGCTAACGGGGGTCTCTGTGCCCCTTTGTGTGCCCCCCCTTTACCTGCCCCGCCCCCTTTCTCTGCCCCACCCCTTTACCTGCCCCGCCCCTTTCTCTGCCCCACCCTTTTACCCGCCCTGCCCCTTCACCTGCCCCACCCTATTTCATTTCCCCTTTACCTGCCCCACCCCCTTTCCCTGCCCCACCCCTTTACCTGCCCCGCCCCGCCCCCCGCCCCGTCCCTTTCCCTGCCCCCTTTACCTGCCACGCCTCCTTTCCCCCTTTACCTGCCCCGCCCCCTTTACCTGCCCCACTCCCTTTACCTGCCCCGCCCCCTTTTACCTGCCCCACCCCTTTTACCTGCCCCGCCCCTTTTACCTGTCCCGCCCCCTTTCCCTGCCCCGCCCTTTTACCTGCCCCACCCCCTTTTACCTGTCCCGCCCCCTTTCCCTGCCCCGCCCTTTTACCTGCCCCACCCCCTTTTACCTGCCCCACCCCTTTCCCTGCCCCACCCTATTTCATTTCCCCTTTACCTGCCCCGCCCCCTTTCTCTGCCCCACCCTTTTACCCGCCCTGCCCCTTCACCTGCCCCACCCCTTTTACCTGCCCCACCCCTTTACCTGCCCCGCCCCCCACCCCGTCCCTTTCCCTGCCCCCTTTACCTGCCACGCCTCCTTTCCCCCTTTACCTGCCCCGCCCCCTTTACCTGTCCCACCCCCTTTCCCTGCCCCACCCCTTTACCTGCCCCACCCTATTTCATTTCCCCTTTACCTGCCCCGCCCCCCTTTACCTGCCCACCTGCCCCGCAGCCCCCCGAAGCCCCCGGGGCTCTCCCCCGGCACGTGGGGAACAAGACGGAGTGCGCGCTGCTGGGGCTGGCGCTGGCCCTGGGCCGCGACCCCGAGGCCGAGCGGGCGCAGGTGCCCGAGGAGCACCTGGTCAAGGTGTTCACCTTCAACTCGGAGCGCAAGTCCATGAGCACCGTGATCCGCCGGCCCGGGGGCGGCTACCGCCTGCTCTGCAAGGGGGCCTCCGAGATGGTGCTGCGCAGGTGAGGGGCGCACCTGGGCGCACCTGGGAGCACCTGGGGGCACACCTGGGGGCACACCTGGGCACGGCTGGGGGCAGCTGAGGGCAGCTGGGTGCACCTGAGTGCACCTGGGAACACACCTGGCACAGCTGAGCGCAGCTGGGGGACACCTGGGCACATCTGGGCACACCTGAGGGCACCTGGGGGCATCTGAGGGGCAGCCAGGCACAGCTAAGGGGCACCTGGGAACACACCTGGGGGACACCTGAGGGCATCTGGGCACAGCTGAGCAGAGGTGGGGGGCACGTGGGCACACCTGGGTGCACCTGGGCACACCTGGGCGCACCTGGGTGCACCTGGGGGCACCTGGGGAGGTGTAAAATGACCCCAAGATACACCTGGGGAGTTTCAAAGGGGTTTCCAAGAGCCCCCAGAGCTCCGCCCACTCCCCCCCCCCCGCAGGTGCAGCTCCATCCTGGACGCCGGGGGGACCCCCTGACCCACCTGGGACCCCCCAAACTCCCTCCCCTGACCCCATAGCCCCTTCCCCTGACCCCCCCCGACCCCCAGGTGTGCCCCCTCCCCGCAGGTGCAGCTCCATCCTGCACACGGGGGGGTCCCATAGCCCCCTCCCCTGACCTCCCCTGACCCCAGGTGTGCCCCCCCCGCAGGTGCAGCTCCTGGGGACAGGGGACAGGGGACACGGAGGGGACAGGAGGTGGCAGGCCCATCCTGGACCCCGGGGGGACCCCCTGACCCACCTGGGACCCCCTAAACTCCCTCCCCTGACCCCCAGGTGTGTCCCCCCCCCCTCCCCGCAGGTGCAGCTCCATCCTGGACCCCGGGGGACCCCCTGACCCACCTGGGACCCCCTAAACCCCTTCCCCTGACCCCATAGCCCCTTCCCCTGACCCCCAGGTGTGTCCCCCCCTCTCCCCGCAGGTGCAGCTCCATCCTGGACCCCGGGGGGACCCCCTGACCCACCTGGGACCCCCTAAACCCCTTCCCCTGACCCCATAGCCCCTTCCCCTGACCCCCAGGTGTGTCCCCCCCCTCTCCCCGCAGGTGCAGCTCCATCCTGGACGCGGGGGGTACCCCCTGACCCACCTGGGACCCCCCAAACTCCCTCCCCTGACCCCCAGGTGTGCCCCCCCCGCAGGTGCAGCTCCATCCTGGACGCGGGGGGGTCCCATAGGCCCCTCCCCTGACCTCCCCTGACCCCCAGGTGTGCCCCCCCCCGCAGGTGCAGCTCCATCCTGGACCCCGGGGGGACCCCCTGACCCACCTGGGACCCCCCAAACCCCTTCCCCTGACCCCCAGGTGTGCCCCCCCCCTCTCCCCGCAGGTGCAGCTCCATCCTGGACGCGGGGGGGTCCCCGCGGGCGCTGGGGGGGCCGGAGCGGGAGGAGCTGGTGCGGCGCGTGGTGGAGCCGATGGCGGCGGGGGGCTGCGGACCCTCGCGCTGGCTTTCCGCGATTTCCCCCCCCGGCCCGAGCCCCCCTGGGACGACGAGGCCGCCGTGGTCGGGGAGCTCACCTGCATCGCCATCGTGGGCATCGAGGACCCCGTGCGGCCCGAGGTGGGCGGGGGGACACGGGGGGGACACGGGGGGGACAAAGGGGACATAGGGACATGGGGGGACGTAGGGACACAGGGGACACGGGGGGGACACGGGGGGGGAAGGGGTCATGGGGACACGGGGGGACATGGGGGGGACACGGGGGGGGAAGGGGTCATGGGGACACGGGGGGACACGGGGGGGACACGGGTGGACACGGGTGAACATGGGGACAACGGTGGGAAGGGGTCATGGGGACACGGGGGGAACACGGGGGGGACACGGGGGGTACACGGGGGAAGGGGACATGGGGCCATGGGGGGACATGGGGGGGACACGGGGGGATGTGGGGGGGACACGGGGGGGACAAGGGGGGGACAAAGGGGACACAGGGGACATGGGGGGACGCGGTGGGGGGACACGGGGACACGGGGAGGAACGGGACATGGGGACATGGGGGGGACACTGTGGGGAAAGGGGACAAAGGGGACACGGTGGGGAAGGGGACATAGGGACACGGGGGACATGGGGGGGACACGGGGGGGACGCGGTGGGGGGACACGGGGACACGGGGAGGAACGGGACATGGGACATGGGCGGGACACTGTGGGGAAAGGGACACGGGGACAAAGGGGACGTGGGGGGACACGGGGGGACACGGGGGGGAAAGGGGACAAAGAGGACACGGGGGGACAGGGGGACACGGAGGGGACAGGAGGTGGCAGGACACGGAGGGAAATGGGGACATTTGGGGGGGACATGGGGGAAAAGGGAATGGGGGCACCCGGGGACACGGGGAGGGGACATCGGGACAAAGGGGACATGGCGGGGTGGGGGGCACACGGGGACACACGGCGCGGGGGGGGTGGGGGGGGACAGGACGGTGGCACCGCGGGGACAGCGCGGGGACAGGTGCGTGCGGCAGGTGCCCGAGGCCATCCGGAAGTGCCAGCGCGCGGGGATCACGGTGCGGATGGTGACAGGCGACAACCTGGACACGGCGCGCGCCATCGCCGCCAAGTGCGGGATCCTGCCCGCGGGGGGGGGCGGCGACTGGCTCTGCCTGGAGGGCAAGGACTTCAACCGGCGCATCCGCAACGACCGCGGGGAGGTGGCACTGGGAGGGGCTGGGAGCGACTGGGAGCGACTGGGAGGGACTGGGAGTGGGACTGGGAGGGACTGGGAGGGACTGGGAGGGACTGGGAGTGGGATTGGGAGGGACTGGGAGAGACTGGGAGCGACTGGGAGGGGCTGGGAGGGACTGGGAGGGACTGGGAGGGGCTGGGAGGGACTGGGAGGGGCTGGGAGTGGGACTGGGGACACTGGGAGGGACTGGGAGGGGCTGGGAGGGGCTGGGAGTGGGATTGGGAGGGACTGGGAGAGACTGGGAGGGGCTGGGAGCGCTGGGAGGGACTGGGAGGGGGACAGGGGACACTGGGAGGGACTGAGAGGGGGATTGGGAGGGACTGGGAGAGACTGGGAGGGACTGGGAGCGACTGGGAGCAACTGGGAGGGACTGGGAGGGGCTGGGAGGGACTGGGAGGGGGACAGGGGACACTGGGAGGGACTGGGAGAGACTGGGAGGGGCTGGGAGGGACTGGGAGCACTGGGAGAGGATTTGGGGACACTGGGAGCACTGGGAGGGGACTGGAGGGGAAGGACTTCAACCGGCGCATCCGCAACGACCGCGGGGCGGTGGCACTGGGAGCGACTGGGAGCGACTGGGAGGGACTGGGAGCGGGACTGGGAGGGACTGGGAGCACTGGGTGGGACTGGGAGGGGCTGGGAGGGGCTGGGAGTGGGATTGGGGACACTGGAGGGGCTGGGAGGGACTGGGAGCGGCACTGGGAGGGACTGGGAGGGACTGGGAGGAACTGGAGCGACTGGGAGGGACTGGGAGGGGCTGGAGGGGGACTGGGGACACTGGGAGTGACTGGGAGGGGACTGGGGACACTGGGAGTGACTGGAGCGACTGGGAGCGACTGGGAGGGGGACTGGGGACACTGGGAAGGACTGGGATGGACTGAGAGTGGGATTGGGAGGGACTGGGAGGGGCACTGGAGCACTGGGAGGGGGACTGGGAACACTGGGGGACACTGGGAGGGACTGGGAGGTCTCTCGGGGGGGGGGGGGTCCCCTGGGGCTCCCACCTCCCTCAGGTGGAGCAGGATCACCTGGCCAAGGTGTGTGGGGATGTCCTGGGGTGCCTCAGGTGACCCTGAGGGGTCTCGGGGGCGTTCCTGGGGGGTCTCGTGGGTTCCCCAGGGGGATCCCTGGGGGTCTCGGGGGGGTCCCGGGGGTCTCACCCCCCCCAACTCCCCCCCCCCCAGGTGGAGCAGGATCACCTGGCCAAGGAGTGTGGGAATATTCTGAGGGGTCTCGGGGGGTCCCTGGGGGTCTCGAGGGTCCCCAGGGGGGTTCCTGAGGGTCCCTGGGGGGGTCCCCGGGGGTCTCACCCCCCCAAACCCCCCCCCAGGTGGAGCAGGAGCGCCTGGACAAGGTGTGGCCCAAGCTGAGGGTCCTGGCGCGCTCGTCGCCCACCGACAAACACACCTTGGTCAAAGGTGGGATTTTGGGGAGGGGTCTCGGGGGGCGGGGGGGGTCATGGGGTGGGGGGGGGGGCTCTGCCGGAGGGTCCCCAGCGCCCCCCCCCGTGTCGCCCCCCCCCCCTCAGGATCATCGACAGCACCATCGGGGAGCAGCGCCAGGTGGTGGCGGTCACAGGTGACGGCACCAACGACGGCCCCGCCCTCAAAAAGGCCGACGTGGGGTTCGCCATGGTAACGCCCCCTCCCCAAATCAGCGCCGGGACCCCGCCCCGAAATGGACCCTGCCCCAAAATGGGACCCCGCCCCGAAATGGGACCCCACCCCAAATCGGGACCCTGCCCCAAAATGGGACCCCGCCCCAAATCGGGACCCTGCCCCAAATCGGGACCCCGCCCCAAATCGGGACCCTGCCCCAAATCGGGACCCCGCCCCAAATCGGGACCCCTCCCCAAAATGAGACCCCGCCCCAAATCAATGGTGGGACCCCGCCCCAAATCGGGACCCTGCCCCAAATCGGGACCCTGCTCCAAATCGGGACCCCTCCCCTAAATGGGACCCCGCCCCTAAATGGGACCCCTCCCCAAATCGGGACCCTGCCCCAAATCAGACCCCTCCCCAAATTGGGACCCCGCCCCAAATCTCAGAGGCTTTGGAGATCGTCCTGTCCCCTCACCTACCTGGGGTCACCTGTGGGTCACCTAGAGGTCACCTGGGGTCACTTAGGGTCAGGTTAGGTTCCTTGGGTGTTGGGGACCTACCTGGGGTTCCTCTTCCTTGAGGTCACCTGGGGTGTCACCTATGGGTCACCTAGAGGTCATCTAGAGGTCACTTGGGGTCAGCTGGGGGTCACCTTGGGGATCTCTACCATGGGGTTCTCCATCCCCGTGGTCACCTGTGGGTCAACTGTGGGTCACCTGTGCGTCACCTGGGGTCACTTAGGGTCAGGTTAGGTTCCTTGGGGATCTCCCATGGGGTTCTCCATCCCCGTGGTCACCTGGGGGATCACCTGGGGGTCACCTAGAGGTCACCTAGAGGTCACCTGGGGTCACTTAGGGTCAGATTAGGTTCCTTGGGGACCTACCATGGGGTTCTCCATTGCTGTGGGTCACCTGCGGGTCACCTGTGAGTCACCTGCGGGTCACCTGCGGGTCACCTGGGCGTCACCTGCCGGTGTCCCCGAGGGCATCGCGGGCACGGACGTGGCCAAGGAGGCCTCGGACATCATCCTGACCGACGACAACTTCTCGAGCATCGTCAAGGCCGTCATGTGGGGCCGCAACGTCTACGACAGCATCGCCAAGTTCCTGCAGTTCCAGCTGACCGTCAACGTGGTGGCCGTCATCGTGGCCTTCACCGGCGCCTGCATCACCCAGGTGAGCTCACCTGGGCAGGTGGGACACGGGGGGAACTCACCTGGGTGGGTGGGACATGGTGGGGACTCACCTGGGCGAGTGGGACATGGGGAAGGGTCTCCATGGGCAGGTGGGACATGGTGGTGGTCATCATTGTGGCCTTCACTGGTGCCCACATCACCCAGGTGAGCTCACCTGGGCGGGTGGGACAGGGGGGGGACTCACCTGGGTGGGTGGGACATCTGGGGAACTCACCTGGGCGAGTGGGACATGGGGAAGGGTCTCCATGGGCAGGTGGGACATGGTGGTGGCCGTCATCGTGGCCTTCACCGGCGCCTGCATCACCCAGGTGAGCTCACCTGGGCGGGTGGGACATCCAAGGGTCTCACCTGGGCAGGTGGGACAGGGGGGATTTACCTGGGTAGGATGGTGGCCTTCACTGGTACCTGCATCGCCCAGGTGTGAGGGGTCACCTGGGTGGGTGGGGTCACCTGGGCCTGGATCACACAGTGCCACTGTGCCCATCTCTCTGTCCTCACCTGTTCCTTTCCTCTGAGCTCACCTGAGCTCACCTGTCCCCAGCTGTCCCCGTGCCCAGGACTCCCCGCTGAAGGCGGTGCAGATGCTCTGGGTGAATCTGATCATGGACACCTTGGCCACTGACCTGTCCCCACCTGTCCCCACCTGAACTCACCTGTCCCCACCTGAGCTCACCTGAGCTCACCTGTCCCCACCTGTCCCCGTGCCCAGGACTCTCCCCTGAAGGCGGCACAGATGCTCTGGGTGAATCTGATCATGGACACCTTGGCCACTGACCTGTCCCCACCTGTCCCCACCTGAGCTCACCTGAGCTCACCTGTCCCCACCTGTCCCGTGCCCAGGACTCCCCGCTGAAGGCGGTGCAGATGCTCTGGGTGAACCTGATCATGGACACCTTGGCCTCGCTGGCTCTGGCCACGGAGCCGCCCACGGAGGCGCTGCTGCTGCGCCGGCCCTACGGCCGCGACCACCCGCTGGTGTCCGGCACCATGCTGCGCAACATCCTGGGCCACGCCGCCTACCAGCTGCTGGTCATCTTCACCCTGCTCTTCGCTGGTCAGTGACGCTGGGGACAGCGTGGGAGGGGTCACCCAGGTCATAGGAACCCATGGGAACCCATAGGAACCCATAGGAACCCATAGGAACCCATGGGGACGTGGTGGGACATGGTGGGACATGGTGGGACATGGTGGGCCATGCCACCCACCAGCTGCTGGTCATCTTCACCCTGCTCTTCGCTGGTCAGTGACACTGGGGACAGCGTGGGAGGGGTCACCCAGGCCACGGGAACCCATGGAACCCATGGGAACCCATAGGAACCCATAGGAACCCATAGGAACCCATGGGGACATGGTGGGACATGGTGGGGACATGGTGGGCCACACCACCCACCAGCTGCTGGTCATCTTCACCCTGCTCTTCGCTGGTCAGTGACGCTGGGGACAGCGTGGGAGGGGTCACCCAGACCATGGGAACCCATGGGAACCCATAGGAACCCATAGGAACCCATGGGGACATGATGGGACATGGTGGGACACGGTGGGACATGGTGGGACACGGTGGGACATGGTGGGATGTGGTAGAACATGCCACCCACCAGCTGCTGGTCATCTTCACCCTGCTCTTTGCTGGTCAGTGACACAGACAAGGGGCAGGGGCACCCCTCCCACAACCCATGAACATGTCCCCAGGGCCATGTCCCCATGTCCCCAGAGGTGTCCCCATGTCCCCAGGGGTGTCCCCATGTCCCCAGGGGTGTCTTCAGAGGTGTCCCCATGTCCCCATGAGTGTCCCCATGTCCCCACAAGTGTCCCCATGTCCCCAGGGGTGTCCCCAGAGGTGTCCCCATGTCCCTGTCCCTGTCCCCATGTCCGTGTCCCCAGGGGAGGTGCTGTTTGACATCGACAGCGGCCGCACCCTTGGAGCAGCGCTGTCCCCATGACTGTCCCCATGTCCCCATGAGTGTCCCCATGTCCCCAGGGGTGTCTCCAGAGGTGTCCCCATGTCCCCATGAGTGTCCCCATGTCCCCACAAGTGTCCCCATGTCCTCAGGGGTGTCCCCAGAGGTGTCCCCATGTCCCCAGGGGTGTCCCCAGGGATGTCCCCATGTCCCCAGGAGTGTCCCCCATGAGTGTCCCCATGTCCCCAGAGGTGTCCCCATGTCCCCGGGGATGTCCCCATGTCCCCAGGAGTGTCCCCAGAGATGTCCCCCTGTCCGTGTCCCCAGGGGAGGTGCTGTTTGACATCGACAGCGGCCGCACCCTTGGAGCAGCGCTGTCCCCATGAGTGTCCCCATGTCCCCAGGGGTGTCCCCAGAGGTGTCCCCATGTCCCCAGGGGTGTCCCCAGGGATGTCCCCATGTCCCCACGAGTGTCCCCATGTCCCCAGAGGTGTCCCCATGTCCCCATGAGTGTCCCCATGTCCCCACGAATGTCCCATGTCCCCAGAGGTGTCCCCATGTCCCCAGGGCCATGTCCCCAGGAGTGTCCCCAGAGATGTCCCCCTGTCCGTGTCCCAGGGGAGGTGCTGTTTGACATCGACAGCGGCCGCTCGGCCCCGCTGCACGCGCCGCCCTCGGAGCACTTCACCATCATCTTCAACACCTTCGTGCTGATGCAGCTCTTCAACGAGCTGAACGCGCGCAAGCTGCACGGCGAGAGGAACGTCTTCGAGGGCGTCTGCGCCAACCCCATCTTCTGCGCCATCGTCCTGGGCACCTTCGCCGTCCAGGTGGGACATGGGGACACTTGGGACACGTGGGGGACACCCAGGGGACAGTGCCCTGACAGTTTGGGGGAGGGGTTTGGGGTGAGGAGCAGTGTGGGGACATCTCTGAGGGCATCTGTGCCAACCCCATCTTCTGTGCCATCGTCCTGGGCACCTTCGCCGTCCAGGTGGGACGCGGGGACACTTGGGGACACCTGGGGGATATTTGGGGACAATGCCCTGACAGCCTGGGGTGAGGGGTTTGGGGTGAGGAGCAGTGTGGGGACATCTCTGAGGGCACGTGCATCAACCCCATCATCTTGGACACCTTCGCCGTCCAGGTGGGACATGGGGACACCTGGGGACACCTGGGGGACACCCAGGGGACAATGCCCTGACAGCCTGGGGTGAGGGGTTTGGGGTGAGGAGCAGTGTGGGGACATTGTCTGTGCCAACCCCATCTTCTGCGCCATCGTCCTGGGCACCTTCGCCGTTCAGGTGGGACGCGGGGACATGGGGACACCTGGGGGACACCTGGGGGACACTTGGGGACAATGCCCTGACAGCCTGGGGTGAGGGCTTTGGGGTGGGCAGTGGTGTGGGGACATCTCTGAGGGCATCTGTGCCAACCCCATCTTCTGCGCCATCGTCCTGCGCACCTTCGTTGTCCAGGTGGGACACGGGGACACCCAGGGGACACCCGAGGGACACCTGATGGACACCCGAGGGACATGTGGGGACATGTGGGGACAATGCCCTGACAGCCTGGGGTGAGGGGTTTGGGGTGAGGAGCCGTGTGGGGACATCTCTGAGGGTGTCCGTGTCACCGTCCTTGGTGGGACATGGTGGGGACCCAAGGGGACATGGGGGTGTCCAGGGGTGTCCTTGGGTGTCCAGGCAGGGTGACCCCATGGTGACCCAGCGGTGACCCCATGGTGACCCCCCGTGACCCCCATGACCCCGCGGTGACCCCATGGTGACCCTGTGGTGACCCCCTGGTGACCCCCTGGTGACCGTGTGGTGACCCCCGTGGTGACCCCCGCGGTGACCCCATGGTGACGCAGCGGTGACCCCATGGTGACCCCCCGTGACCCCCATGACCCCGCGGTGACCCCATGGTGACCCTGTGGTGACCCCCTGGTGACCCTGTGGTGACCCCCGTGGTGACCCCCGCGGTGACCCCCCTGTGACCCCCCCGTGACCCCATGATGACCCTATGGTGACCCCATGATGACTCCGCGGTGACCCCACGGTGACCCCCCGTGACCCCACGGTGACCCCACGGTGACCCCGCGGTGACCCCCCCGTGACCCCCCGTGACCCCCGCAGGTGCTGATCGTGCAGTTCGGGGGGAAGCCGTTCAGCTGCTCCCCCCTCAGCGCCGAGCAGTGGCTCTGGTGCCTCTTCGTGGGTCTGGGGAGCTGCTCTGGGGGCAGGTACCGAGAGACCCCCGCCCACCTGCCCGCCCACCCTGCCCAGGGACCCCTGCCCACCCACCCTGCCCAGAGACCCCCACCCACCCTGCCTGGGGACCCCTGCCCACCCACCCTGTGTGCCCAGAGACCCCCTCCTGCCCTGCCCAGAGACCCCCGCCCACCCCACCCACCCTGCCTGGGGGACCCCCGCCCACCCTGCCTGCCCAGAGACCCTGCCCAGAGACCCCCGACCCACGGGAGCCCACCCAGAGACCCCCGCCCACCCTGCCCTGCCCAGAGACCCCCACCCACCCTGCCTGGGGACCCCCGCCCGCCCTGCCTGCCCGGGGACCCCTGACCCACAGACCCCTGACCCACGGGACCTTGCCTGGAGACCCCTGACCCATGGGAGCCCTGCTCAGGGACCCCCACCCACTCTGCCCGCCCGGGGACCCCTGACCCATGGGACCCCTGCCCAGAGACCCTGACCCACAGCACCCCCAGACCCACAAGAACCCTGCCCAGGGGACCCCATTCACCCAGGGACCCCCTGCCCAGGGACCCCTGACCCATGGGACCCCTGACCCATTGGACCCCGACTCTTGAGACCTCCACCCACCCGGGGACCCCTGACCCATGGGACTCCCCCCGACCCACAGGACCCCACTGACCCCACTGTCCTTGGGGTGTCCCCAAATGTCCTGGGGTGTCCCTGGAGTGACCACAGTGCTCCGGCCCCTCGAGCGGTCAGCGGCCGGAGTGGCCTGAACCTGATGACCCCACTGACCCCACTGTCCCTGGGGTGTCCCAAATGTCCCCAAATGTCCCCAAATGTCCCCTCTGCCCCCCCAGGTGCTGGTCTGTGTCCCGGGGGGGCCGCAGTGCCCCGGCCCCTCGGGCGGTCAGTGGCCGGAGGGCTCGGAGCCCGATGACCACGACGAGCTGGACGCGGCCGAGCTGCGCCGGGGGAAGGTGCTGTGGGTCAGGGGCTTGAGCCGCATCCAGACCCAGGTGAGACCCCCGCCCCAAAAGAATCCCACCCCCCCAAAATTCCCTGATTGTGCCCGAAATTCGGGGGAAAAAACGCTCAAAATTTGGGAGAAAAAACCTCAAAATTTGGGGAAAAAACCCTCAAAATTTGGGAAAACCCCTGAAATTTGGGGAAAAAAAATTGCCAAATTTTGGGGGAAATCCCCCCAGTTTGGGGAAAACCCCCAGATATTTGGGGGAAAAAACCCCCAAAATTTGGGGAAAACCCCCGAAATTTGGGGAAAAAAAATGCCAAATTTTGGGGGAAATCCCCCCAGTTTGGGGGAAAACCCCCAGATATTTGGGGGAAAAAAACTCCAAAATTTGGGGAAAAATCCCCAAAATTTGGGGGAAAAAACCTCAAAATTTGGGGGGAAAAAACCTTCAAAATTTGGGGAAAACCCCTGAAATTTGGGGAAAAAAATTCCCAAATTTTGGGGGAAACCCCCCCCAATTTGGGGAAAAACCCTCAAAGTTTGGGGAAAAACCCCTGAAATTTGGGGAAAAATCCCGAAATTTGGGGAAAAACCCCCCAAAATTCAGGGGAAAAATACTCGAAATTTGGGAAAAAACCCCCAAAATTTAGGAATTCCTAGGAGGAAAATTTTCTTTTTTTTTTTAGGGGAGAATTTTGGGGGTCCGGGGGGGTTTTGAGGGGTCTCCTGCCCCCCCAAAATTCCCCTTTTATCCCCAAATTTGGGGCAAAAGCTCCCAAAATTTGGGGATTTCTGGGGCAAAAGGAGGAAACGGGGGTTTGGGGGTCTTTATTTTGGGGGGGGGGGGTTTAATTTGGGGGTGTCTGGGGGGGTCTTTTGGGGGGGGTTCTGGGGGGTTTTTTTGGGGGGGGTTTTTTGGGCGGTCACCTTTTATTCGGGGGGGTGTCTCTTAATTAGGGGAGGGGTTAATTAGGGGTCTCTTGATGGGGGTGGCATCGAAACACCCCGGGGGGGGCTTTGGGGGGGGCTTTAATTGGGGTCTCTATTGGGGGGGGGTTAATTGGGGTCTCTTTTATGGGGGGGGGATGGAGGGGGGGGGGGTCCATTTATATTTTTGGGGGTGTCCCCCCCTCAATTCCCCTCCCCCCCCCCCAAATTGGGGTTGAAAACGTGGGGGGGAGGGGTTTTGGGGGGGGGT
>JAJNNQ010000358.1:0-38972 GCA_027886175.1 Phylloscopus collybita
TGGGGTTTTTTTTTGTGGATTTTGGGTGGAATTTTTGGGATTTTCGGGTGGAATTTTCAGGGTTTTTTTGGTGGGATTTTGGGGGTTTTTTGGGTGTAAGTTTTGGGGTTTTCTGGTGGGATTTTTGGGGTTTTTTCTTTTTTTGAGGTTTTTTTGGGTGGGATTTTGGCCCTTTCTGGTGGAATTTTTTGGGGTTTTTTTTTTTGAGGATTTTGGGTGGAATTTTTTGGGGTTTTTCGGGTGGAATTTTCAGGTTTTTGGGTGGGATTTTGGGATTTTTTGGGTGGGATTTTGGCCTTCTGGTGGAATTTTTTGGGGTTTTTTTTTGGAGGATTTTGGGTGGAATTTTGGGATTTTTTGTGGGATTTTGGGAGTTTTTTGGTGTTTCTGGGTGAATTTTTTGGGGTTTTTTTTGAGGATTTTGTGGGGGGATTTTTGGGGGGGATTTTGGAGGTTTTTGGGTGTAAATTTTGGTGGTTTGGGGTGGATTTTTTTGGGTTTTTGTGTGGAATTTTTTGGATTTTTGGGTGGAATTTTGGGATTCATTTTCTGTTAATTTTGCCTTTCTGGGTGGAATTTTTTGGGGTTTTTTTTGGAGGATTTTGGGTGGAATTTTGGGGTTTTTGGGTGGGATTTTGGGGGTTTTTTTCTGTAAATTTTGGCCTTTCTGGGTGGAATTTTTTTGGGCTTTTTGGAGTGGAATTTTGGGGTTTTTTTTTGTGGGATTTTGGGATTTTTTGGGTGTAAGTTTTGGGGTTTCTGGGTCGAATTTTTGGGGTTTTTTTTTTCTTTTTTTTTTGAGGTTTTTTGGTGGGATTTTGGCCTTTCTGGGTGGAATTTTTTGGGGTTTTTTTGAGGATTCTGTGGGGGATTTTCGAGATTTTTGGGTGGAATTTTTTGGGGTTTTTTTGTTTTTTTTTTTTTGGAGGATTTTGGGTGGAATTTTGGATTTCTTTGTGGGATTTTGGGAGTTTTTCGGCGTTTCTGGGTGGATTTTTTGGGGTTTTTTTTTTTTTAGGGATTTTGTGGGGATTTTGGGGATTTTTTGGGTGCAAATTTCGGCATTTCTGGGTGGAACTTTTTGGTTTTTTCGGGTGGAATTTTCAGCTTTTCGGGTGGGATTTTGGCCTTTCTGGGTGGAATTTTTTGGGGTTTTTTTTTGTGGATTTTGGGTGGAATTTTGGGATTTTCGGGTGGAATTTTCAGGGTTTTTTTGGTGGGATTTTGGGGTTTTTTGGGTGTAAGTTTTGGGGTTTCTGGGTGGGATTTTTGGGGTTTTTTCTTTTTTTTGAGGTTTTTTTTGGGTGGGATTTTGGCCTTTCTGGGTGGAATTTTTTGGGGTTTTTTTTTTGAGGATTTTGGGTGGAATTTTTTGGGGTTTTTCGGGTGGAATTTTCAGGTTTTTGGGTGGGATTTTGGGATTTTTTGGGTGGGATTTTGGCCTTTCTGGGTGGAATTTTTTGGGGTTTTTTTTTGGAGGATTTTGGGTGGAATTTTTGGGATTTTTTGGTGGATTTTGGGAGTTTTTTGGTGTTTCTGGGTGGAATTTTTTGGGGTTTTTTTTGAGGATTTTGTGGGGGGATTTTTGGGGGGGATTTTGGGAGGTTTTTGGGTGTAAATTTTGGTGGTTTGGGGGTGGATTTTTTTGGGGTTTTTGTGTGGAATTTTTTGGGATTTTTGGGTGGAATTTTGGGATTCATTTTCTGTTAATTTTGGCCTTTCTGGGTGAATTTTTTGGGGTTTTTTTTGGAGGATTTGGGGTGGAATTTTGGTTTTTTTGGGTGGGATTTTGGGGTTTTTTTCTGTAAATTTTGGCCTTTCTGGGTGGAATTTTTTTGGGCTTTTTGGAGTGGAATTTTGGGGTTTTTTTGTGGGATTTTGGGGTTTTTTGTGTGTAAATTTTGGCCTTTCTGGGTCAAATTTTTGGGGGTTTTTTTCTTTTTTTTTTGAGGTTTTTTGGTGGATTTTGGCCTTTCTGGGTGGAATTTTTTGGGGTTTTTTTGAGGATTTTGGGTGGAATTTTGGGATTTTTTGGGTGGGATTTTGGAGTTTTTCAGCGTTTCTGGGTGGATTTTTTGGGGGGTTTTGGGTGGGATTTTGGCCTTTCTGGGTGGAATTTTCTGGGGATTTTTTTGAGGATTTTTGTGGGGGATTTTGGGATTTTTTGGGTGCAAATTTCGGCATTTCTGGGTGGAACTTTTTGGTTTTTTCGGGTGGAATTTTCAGCTTTTCGGGTGGGATTTTGGCCTTTCTGGGTGGAATTTTTTGGGGTTTTTTTTGTGATTTTGGTGGAATTTTGGGATTTTTGGGTGGAATTTTCAGGGTTTGTTTGGTGGATTTTGGGGTTTTTTGGGTGTAAGTTTTGGGGTTTCTGGGTGGGATTTTTGGGGTTTTTTCTTTTTTTGAGGTTTTTTTGGGTGGGATTTTGCGATTTTTTGGGTGGGATTTTGGCCTTTCTGGGTGGAATTTTTTGGGGTTTTTTTTTGGAGGATTTTGGGTGGAATTTTGGGATTTTTTTGGTGGGATTTTGGGAATTTTTCAGTGTTTCTGGGTGGAATTTTTTGGGGGGGTTTGGGTGGAATTTTGGCCTTTCTGGG
The DNA here is from genome assembly GCA_027886175.1 of Phylloscopus collybita. Lineage (NCBI taxonomy): Eukaryota > Metazoa > Chordata > Aves > Passeriformes > Phylloscopidae > Phylloscopus > Phylloscopus collybita. The sequence continues at coordinate 2,598 of JAJNNQ010000358.1, forward strand.
TGGAATTTTTTGGGGTTTTTTTTTTGAGGATTCTGGGTGGGATTTGGGTTTTTTTTTGGTGGATTTGGAGCGTTTTTTTGGGTGTAAATCGGGGTGTTTTGTGTCTTTTTGAGGAACCTGCCGCTGGCCATCTCCATCTCCATCCCGCTGGTCACCTTCCTGTACGTGGCGGCCAACGTGGCTTACCTGGCTGCCATGAGCCCCCAGGAGATCCTGGAGAGCCCGGCCCGTGGCCGTGGTGAGGGAATTTGGGGTGAAAAACCGGGAATTTGGGAAAAAAGGAAAAAAAAATGAAGAAAATCGGTGAAAAAATGGGGAAAATTGGTCGAAAAATGGGGAAAAAACGGGGGAAAAATGGAATTAAAATGGAATAAAAATGAGGAAAAATTGGTCAAAAAATTGGGGGAAAAAGGTCAAAAAATGGGAAAAAATTGGGGAAAAAATGAAAAAAAAATGGGGTAAAACAGTGAAAAAATGAAGAGAAATGGTTGAAAAATGAGGAAAAAATGGGAAAAAACGGGGAAAAAATGGAAAAATGGAATTAAAATGGGGGAAAAATGAAAAAAAATGGGGGGAAAATGAGGAAAAATTGGTCAAAAAATTGGGGAGAAAAGGTCAAAAAATGGGAAAAAATTGGGGAAAAAATGAAAAAAAAAAGGGAAAAATCGGTGAAAAAATGAGGAAAAATGGTTGAAAAATGGGGAAAAAATGGGGGAAAAATGAAAAAGAAAAGGGGGAAAAATAGGGGGGAAAATGGGGAAAAATTGGTGAAAAAATGGGAAAAAATGGGTGAAAAAACGAGGAGAAATTGGTCAAAAATGGGAAAAAAATTGGGGAAAAAATGAGGGAAAAACGTGAAGAAAAATTGGTCAAAAATGGGGAAAAGTTGGGGAAAAATGAAAAAAAAGGGAAAAAATGAGGAGAAAACGGTCGAAAAATGGGGAAAAAGGGGAAAAAAGAGTCAAAAATGGGAAAAGTTGAGAAATTTCGGGGAAAATTTGAGGAGTTCTGGGAAAAGTAAAGAAATTCTGGGGGAAAGTGGGGAATTTCTGGAAAAAGTTGGAAAAATTTGGGGAAATTTTGGGGGAAATCTGTGGGAAAACCTTGGGGGAAAAACCCTGAAAATTTGGGGGAAAAAAAGCCCCAAAAAATCCCAAAATCGAGGCAAAAATCGGAATTTTCGAGGTGAAAAAATTGGAATTTTTGTGGGAAAAAAAAGGGAATTTTTGGGGAAACGCAGGATTTTGGAAAAAAAGCGCCGATTTTGGGGGAATTTGGGAATATTGGGGAAAATCCGGGGGAAAACGAGGAAAATTCCTGGAGAAGTTGGGAGTTTTGGGAGAAGTTGAGGAAATTTAGGGAAAAAGTTGAGGGATTTTGGGAGAAAGTTTGGAAAATTGGAGGAAATTTGGGAACATTGGGAAAAAATTGGGGGGGAAAATTTGAGGAATTTGGGGAAAAACTTGAGGAACTTTTGGGAAAAAGTTGGGAAATTTTGGGAAAAAGTTGGGAAATTTTGGGAAAAAGTTGGGAAATTTTTGAGAAAAAGTTGGGAAATTTTGGGGAAAAGTTGGGAAATTTTGGAAAAGTTGGAAATTTTGGGGAAAAGTTGGGGATTTTTGGGAAAAAGTTGGGAACTTTTGGGAAAAAGTTGGGAAATTTTGGGAAAAAGTTGGGAAATTTTGGGAAAAAGTTGGGAAATTTTTGAGAAAAAGTTGGGAAATTTTGGGGAAAAGTTGGGAAATTTTGGGAAAAAGTTGGGAAATTTTGGGGAAAAGTTGGGGATTTTTGGGAAAAAGTTGGGAAATTTTTGGGAAAAAGTTGGGAAATTTTGGGAAAAAGTTGGGAATTTTTGGGAAAAAAGTTGGGAAATTTTTGGGAAAAAGTTGGGAAATTTTCGGGAAAAAGTTGGGAAATTTTGGGAAAAAGTTGGGAAATTTTGGGGAAAAGTTGGGAAATTTTGGGAAAAAGTTGGGAAATTTTGGGGAAAAGTTGGGAAATTGTTGGGAAAAAGTTGGGAAATTTTGGGGAAAAGTTGGGAAATTTTGGGAAAAAGTTGGGAAATTTTGGGGAAAAGTTGGGAAATTTTTTGGGGAAATTTGGGGAAAAAAAACCCAAAAAACCCCAAAACCGAGGCAAAAATCGGGATATTCCAGGTGAAAAAACGGGAATTTCTGGGGGAAAAAACGCGGGAATTTTGGGGGGAAAAGGCAGGATTTTGGGAAAAGGCCGGGATTTGGGGGGAAAGTTGGGATTTTGGGATTTTTGGGGATTTTTGGGGCGGGGTTTTGAGGAGGTTTTTTTGGGATTGGTGCCCCGCAGACCTTCGGGGAGAAGGTGCTGGGCCCCGTGGCCTGGGTGATGCCCCTGGCCGTGGCTCTCTCCACCTTCGGCGGCGTCAACGGCTCCCTCTTCACCTGCTCCAGGTGAGAACCCCCAAAATTCCCAAAATTCCCCAAAAATCCCAAAATTTCCCCCAAATTTCCCCATTTTTCCCGATTTTTTCCCCATTTTTCCCGATTTTTTCCCCATTTTCCCCTCGAATTTCTCCATTTTTACCCCAAATTTCCTCATCTCAACCCCCTCTTCACCTGCTCCAGGTGAGAACCCCCAAATTCCCCAAAATTCCCCAAAAATTCCCAAAATTTTCCCCAAAAATTCCCAAATTTCCCCCGAATTTCCCGTTTTTCCCAATTTTTTCCCCATTTTCCCCTCGAATTTCTCCATTTTTACCCAAATTCCCTCATCCGACCCCCTCTTCACCTGCTCCAGGTGAGAACCCCCGAATTCCCAAATTCCTGAGGTTTTCCCGAAAATTCCAAAAATTTCCTGGAATTTTTCCTGAAATTTCTCGAAATTTCCCCGATTTTTGCCAAAATTTTCCTATTTTTTCCCCATTTTTGCCTCAAATTTCTCCATTTTTACCCCAAATTTCCCCTTCCCGACCCCCTCTTCACCTGCTCCAGGTCAGAACCCAAAATTTCCCCCAAATTCCCAAAATTTTCCCCAAAAATTCCCGAAATTTCTCCCAAATTTCCCGTTTTTCTTGATTTTTCCCCATTTTCCCCTCGAATTTCTCCGTTTTTTACCCCAAATTTTCCTCATCCCAACCCCACCTTCACCTGCTCCAGGTGAGACCCCCAAAATTCCCCAAAATTCCCAAAATTTTCCCCAAAAATTCCCGAAATTTCCCCCAAATTTCCCCGTTTTTCCCATTTTTTCCCCGTTTTCCCCTCGAATTTCTCTGTTTTTACCCCAAATTTCTCCTTCCCAACCCCCTCTTCACCTGCTCCAGGTGAGACCCCAAAATTCCCCAAAAATTCCCAAAATTCCCAAAATTTTCCCAAAATTTTCCCCAAAAATTCCCGAAATTTCCCCAAATTTCCCCGTTTTTTCCGATTTTTTCCCCATTTTCGCCTCGAATTTCTCCGTTTTTACCCCAAATTTCCCCTTCCCGACCCCCTCTTCACCTGCTCCAGGTGAGAACCCCAAAATTCCCTGAATTTCTGAGGTTTTCCCGAAAAATTCCCAAAAATTTCCTGGAATTTTTCCTGAATTTCTCGAAATTTCCCGATTTTTGCCAAAATTTTTCTATTTTTTCCCCATTTTCCCCTCAATTTCTCCGTTTTTACCCCAATTTCCTCATCCCAACCCCACCTTCACCTGCTCCAGGTGAGACCCCAAAATTCCCGGAGTTTTCCCCCAAAATTTTCCCCAAAAAGTCCCAAAATTTTCCCCAAAAATTCCCAAAATTTCCCCCAAATTTCCCCGTTTTTCCGATTTTTCCCTCATTTTCCCCTCAAATTTGCCATTTTTACCCCAAATTTCCCCTTCCCGACCCCCTCTTCACCTGCTCCAGGTGAGAACCCCAAAATTCCCTGAATTTCTGAGGTTTTCCCGAAAAATTCCCAAAAATTTCCTGGAATTTTTCCTGAAATTTCTCGAAATTTCCCGATTTTTGCCAAAATTTTCTATTTTTTCCCCATTTTCCCCTCAAATTTCTCCGTTTTTACCCCAAATTTCTCATCCCAACCCCACCTTCACCTGCTCCAGGTGAGACCCCAAAATTCCCGGAGTTTTCCCCCAAAATTTTCCCCAAAATTCCCAAAATTTTCCCCAAAATTTCCCCAAAAATTCCCCCAAATTTCCCCGTTTTTTCCCGATTTTTTCCCCATTTTCCCCTCAAATTTTTCCTTTTTTACCCCAAATTTCTCCTTCCCGACCCCCTCTTCACCTGCTCCAGGTGAGACCCCAAAATTCCCCAAAAATTCCCAAAATTTTCCCCAAAAATTCCCGAAATTTCCCCAAAATTTCCCCCAAATTTCCCCGTTTTTTCCGATTTTTTCCCCATTTTCCCCTCAAATTTCTCCGTTTTTACCCCAAATTTCCTCATCCCGACCCCCTCTTCACCTGCTCCAGGTGAGACCCCCAAATTCCCAAAATTCCCAAAAATTTCCCCAAAAATTCCCAAAATTTCCCCCGAATTTCCCCGGTTTTCCCGATTTTTTTCCCCATTTTCCCCTCGAATTTCTCCGTTTTTACCCCAAATTTCTCCTTCCCGACCCCCCCTTGACCTGCCTCAGGTGAGACCCCAAAAGTCCCGAAGTTCTCCCCAAAAATTCCCCAAATTTCCCAGAATTTTCCCCAAAAATTCCCGAAATTTCTCCCGAATTTCCCCATTTTTCCCGATTTTTTCCTCATTTTCCCCTCGAATTTCTCCGTTTTTACCCCAAATTTCTCCTTCCCAACCCCCTCTTCACCTGCTCCAGGTCAGAACCCCAAAATTCCCCAAATTCCCAACTTTTTCCCCAAAAATTCCCAAAATTTCCCCCAAATTTCCCCCAAATTTCCCATTTTTCCCGATTTTTTCCCCATTTTTGCCTCAAATTTCTCCGTTTTTACCCCAAATTTCCTCATCCCGACCCCTCTTCACCTGCTCCAGGTGAGAACCCAAAATTCCCCAAATTCCCAACTTTTTCCCCAAAAAATTCCAAAAAATTTCCCGGGATTTTCCCCAAAATTTCTCAAAATATCCTGATTTTTATCCGAATTTTCTTGTTTTTTCCTCCTTTTTGCCTCAAATTTCTCCATTTTTCCCCCAAATTTCCATTTCCCGACCCCCTCTTCACCTGCTCCAGGTGAGAACCCCAAATTCCCAAAAAATTCCCAAAATTTTCCCCAAAAATTCCCGAAATTTCCCCCGAATTTCCCCATTTTCTCCAATTTTTCCCAGGTTTTTTCTGGTTTTTCTCTCAAATTTCTCCGTTTTTACCCCAAATTTCCCCTTCCCGACCCCACCTTCACCTGCTCCAGGTGAGAACCCCCAAAATTCCCAAAATTCCCGGAGTTTTCCCCCCAAAATTCCCCAAAATTCCCAGGATTTTCCCTCCAAATTTTCCCCAATTTTCCCCCGTTTTTTTTTCCTTGTTTTTCCCGCTTTCAACTCCAATTTCCCCAAAATTCCCCCAAACCTCCCCAAAATTCTTCGTTTTCCCTCCCAAATTCTCAAAATCCCCCCCAAATTTCCCAAAATTTCCCAAAATTTCCCATTTTCCCTGGAATTTCCCGCAATTTTCCCCCAAATGTCCCCAAAATTTCTTCAAAATTTCCCCAAATTCCCCATTTTCCCCCCAAATTTCCCTGGAATTTCCCCAAATTTCCCAAAATTTCCCTGAAATTCCCCATTTTCCCCCAAATCTTTCCAAAATTCCTGAAAACTGCCCCATTTTCCCCAAAATCCCCCATTTCCCCCCAAATTTCCCCCAAAATTTCCCCGAATTTCCCCAAAAATTCCCCAAAATTCCCCATTTTCCCCCAAATTTCCCCCAAAATTTCCCCAAAGTTCCTTAAAATTCTTTTATTTCCCCCCAAATCTTCCAAAAATTCCCTGAAAATTTCCCTGTTTTCCCAAAATTCCCCATTTTCCCCCCAAATTTCCCCGAAATCTCCCAAAATTCACCGTTTTCCCCCCAAAATTTCCCCAAAAATTCCCCAAATTCTCCATTTCCCCCCCAAATTTCCCCATTTTCCCAAAATTCCCCCGTTTTTCCCGTTTCCCGCCTCATTTTCTCCGCCCCTCTCCTTTCTCCCCGCCCACCCCTGTGACGTCACCGCCGTCCATCACGTCGTGGCCACGCCCACTTCCTCCACGACCTCGCCGGTGACGTCGTGGCCACGCCCCCCTCGCCGCCACGCCACGCCCACATCGCCGACGCCTTGGCCACGCCCGCGATGACGTCATCCCCCCGCCAATGCCGTTGCCACGCCCACAAATGACGCAATCCAATCGTCGTTGCCCCGCCCACAATGACGTCACCCCATCAACTCCATTGCCACGCCCACGATGACGTCACCCTCGTGCCGTCGTTGCCACGCCCACGACGACGTCACCCCATCAACTTCATTGCCACGCCCACTATGACGTCGCCCTGAAATCAACGCCATTGCCACGCCCACGATGACATCATCCTCACTCCACCATTGCCACGCCCCCAATGACATCACCCCCACCTCGTCATTGCCACACCCACAACGACCTCTTCACCTTGTCATTGCCCCGCCCCCCCAATGACGTCACCCCTTCAATGTTGTTGCCACACCCACAATGACGTCACCCTCACACCACCATTGCCACGCCCACGATGACGTCACCATCACTCCACCATTGCCACGCCCACAACGACACCACCCCCACATCGTGATTGCCCCGCCCACAATGACGTCACCCCTTCAACGTCACTGCCACGCCCCCGATGACGTCATTCCCACTCCAACTCCATTGCCACGCCCCCAATGACATCACCCCATTGACTTCATTGCCACGCCCACAATGACATCATCCTCACACCACCATTGCCACGCCCCCCCCGATGACGTCATTCTCACTCCAACTCCATTGCCACGCCCCCAATGACGTCACCCCATTGACTTGATTGCCCCGCCCACAATGACGTCGCCCCTTCAATGTCGCTGCCACGCCCCCCATGACGTCACTCCCCGTCGCCACGCCCGTCGCCCCGCCCCTCCCACTTCAATGACGCCACGGCCACGCCCCCCACCGCAATGACATCACGGCCACGCCCCCACCACGCGTCGGCCACGCCCCCCGGGCGGCGCTGACGGCGTTTCGGGTGGGGCCCCCGCCCCTTTCGGTGACGTCACAGGCTGTTCTACGCGGGGGCGCGGGAGGGGCAGCTGCCGGCGCTGCTGGCCATGATCCACCTGCGGCGGCACACGCCCCTGCCCGCCCTGCTGCTCACCGTGAGCCCGACAGGGGGGGAAAAACGGGGCAAAAAACGGGGAAATTGGGCAAAAAGCGCAAAAAACGGGGGGGAACAGAAAAAAATGGGGAAAATCGGGCGAGAAACGGGGAAGAAATGGGAAAAAATGGGGAAAAAACAAAAAAAAAGGATAAAAATGAAAAAAAAATTGGGGAAAAATGGGGAAAAAAACAAAACAAAAAAAAGGATAAAAATGAAAAAAAAAATTTGGGAAAAAAGGGGGAAAAAACAAAAAAAAAATGGGGAAAATTGGGCCAGAAACGGGGAAGAAATGGGAAAAAATGGGGGAAAAACCAAAAAAAAAACAAACAAAAAAAGGGATAAAAATGAAAAAAAAATTGGGGAAAAAATGGGGGAAAAAAACAAAAACAAAAAAAGGATAAAAATGAAAAAAAAAATTGGGAAAAAATGGGGAAAAAAATAAAAAAAAAAAAAAGGGGGAAAACCCAAAAAAAAATGGGGAAAATCGGGCGAGAAACGGGGAGGAAATGAGGGGAAAAAGGGTGAGAAAGGGAAAGAAAAAATGGGGAAAAAAACAAACAAACAAAAAAAGGGATAAAAATGAAAAAAAATTGGGAAAAAATGGGGAAAAAACCAAAAAAAAAGGGGGAAAACCCAAAAAAAATGGGGAAAATGGGGCCAGAAACGGGGAAGAAATGGGAAAAAATGGGGAAAAAAACCAAAAAAAAAAAAAGGATAAAAATGAAAAAAAAATTGGGGAAAAAATGGGGAAAAAAGAAAAAAAAAAGGGATAAAAATGAAAAAAAAAATTTGGGAAAAAATGGGGAAAAAATAAAAAAAAAGGGGAAAAACACAAAAAAAAATGGGGAAAATCGAGTGAGAAACAGCGAAGAAATGGGAAAAAATGGGAAAAAAAAAAACCCAAAAAAATTGAGGAAAATCGGGGAAAAAAATGAGGGAAAATGGGGAAAAAAAACCCACAAAAAAGTGGGGAAAAAATGGGGGGGAAACAGAAAAAAAAATGGGGAAAACGGGCGAGAAATGGGGAAAAAATGGCAAAAAATGGGGGAAAATGGGGGAAAAACAAAAGAAAGTGGGTAAAAAATGAAAGAAAAAGGAAAAAAAAGGGGAAAAAAAAAAGGAAAAACAAAAATAATGGGGGAAAAATGGGGAAAAAAACGAAAAAAACTGGGGAAAAATGAAAAAAAAAAAGGGGGGGAAATCGGGTGAAAGAGGGAAAATGGGAAAAAAAAAACCCGCAAAAAAAATGGGGGAAAAAGGGGGAAAAGCAAAAAAAAAGGGGAGAAATCTGGGGAGAAAATGGGGAAAAAACCAAAAAAAAAAGGAGGAAAAATGAGGAAAAAAAAAGCCAAAGAAAATGAAGGAAAAAACAAAAAAAAAGGGGAAAAAAAAAGGGAAAAAAAACAAAAAAGGGGGGGAATTTTGGAAGAAAAACGGGGAATTTGGGGAAGTTTGGGGGAGATTTGGGGAAAAAAACCCGGGAAATTTGGGATTTTGAAGGATTTTGAAGGAAATTTGGGAGGAAAAGGGGGAAATTTTGGGGGTTTCTGGGAAATTTGGGGGAAAAGGGGGAATTTTGGGGTGGGAATTGGGGAATTTTAGGAGGAAAACGGGGAAATTTGGGTGGAAAACGGAGAAATTCGGGTGGAAAACGGGGAAATTTGGGTGGAAACGGGGAAATTTGGGTGGAAAACGGGGAAATTTGGGTGGAAAACGGAGAAATTTGGGTGGAAAACGGGGAAATTTGGGTGGAAAACGGAGAAATTTGGGTGGAAAACGGGGAAATTTGGGTGGAAAACGGGGAAATTTGGGTGGAAAACGGAGAAATTTGGGTGGAAAACGGGGAAATTTGGGTGGAAAACGGGGAAATTTGGGTGGAAAACGGGGAAATTTGGGTGGAAAACGGAGAAATTTGGGTGGAAAACGGGGAAATTTGGGTGGAAAACGGGGAAATTTGGGTGGAAAACGGAGAAATTTGAGTGGAAAACCGAGAAATTTGGGTGGAAAAGGGAGAAATTTGGGTGGAAAACGGGGAAATTTGGGTGGAAAACGGAGAAATTTGGGTGGAAAACGGGGAAATTCGGGAGGAAAACAGAAATTTGGGTGGAAAACGGGGAAATTTGGGTGGAAAACGGGGAAATTTGGGTGGAAAACGGAGAAATTTGGGTGGAAAACGGGGAAATTTGGGTGGAAAACGGAGAAATTTGGGTGGAAAACGGGGAAATTTGGGTGGAAAACGGGGAAATTTTTGGGGGGGTTTCTGGGAAATTTGGGGGAAAAGGGGGAATTTTGGGGTGGGAATTCGGGGATTTTCGGAGAAAAACAGGGAAATTTGGGTGGAAAACGGGGAAATTTGGGTGGAAAACGGAGAAATTTGGGTGGAAAACGGGGAAATTTGGGTGGAAAACGGGGAAATTTGGGTGGAAAACCGAGAAATTTGGGTGGAAAACGGGGAAATTTGGGTGGAAAACCGAGAAATTTGGGTGGAAAACGGGGAAATTTGGGTGAAAAACGGGGAAATTTGGGTGGAAAACGGAGAAATTTGGGTGGAAAACGGGGAAATTTGGGTGGAAAACGGGGAAATTTGGGTGGAAAACGGGGAAATTTGGGTGGAAAACGGAGAAATTTGGGTGGAAAACGGGGAAATTTGGGTGGAAAACGGGGAAATTTGGGTGGAAAACGGGGAAATTTGGGTGGAAAACGGAGAAATTTGGGTGGAAAACGGGGAAATTTGGGTGGAAAACGGGGAAATTTGGGTGGAAAACGGGGAAATTTGGGTGGAAAACGGAGAAATTTGGGTGGAAAACCGAGAAATTTGGGTGGAAAACAGAAATTTGGGTGGAAAATGGAGAAATTTGGGTGGAAAACGGAGAAATTTGGGTGGAAAACCGAGAAATTTGGGTGGAAAACGGGGAAATTTGGGTGGAAAACAGAAATTTGGGTGGAAAATGGAGAAATTTGGGTGGAAAACGGAGAAATTTGGGTGGAAAACGGGGAAATTTGGGTGGAAAACCGAGAAATTTGGGAAAAAATCGGGAAATTTTTTTGGGGGGGGGGAGAAAAAATTTGGTAAAAAAATTTTTTTGGGGAAAAACAAACATGGCGGGGGTGGGCGTGTCCCGGTGGGCGTGTCCCGGTGGGCGTGCCCCACCCTTTAGCCCCGCCCCCCTTCCCCCCCCCCTCCCCCCAGTGCGTCTCCACGCTGCTGATGCTGGTGACGGGCGACATCTACACGCTGATTAATTACGTCGGCTTCGTTAATTACCTCTGGTACGGCGTCACCGTGGCCGGGCTGCTGCTGCTGCGCTGGAGGGAGCCCCGCCTGCCACGCCCCATCAAGGTGGGACACGCCCACTCCCCGGCTTAAGCCACGCCCCCTTTTTCGCCGGTTAAGCCACGCCCCTTTTCCCCTGAGCCGTACCCGCTTTGGGGGTGAAGCCCCGCCCCTTTATTCCTCAGGCCACGCCCACTTTGGGTGTGAAACCCCGCCCCTTTATTAAGTAGGCCACGCCCACTTTGGTTGTGAAACCCCGCCCCTTTATTAACTAGGCCACGCCCACTTTGGGTGTGAAACCCTGCCCCTTTGTAACTAGGCCACGCCCACTTTGGTTGAGAAACCACGCCCACTTTGGTTGAGAAACCCCGCCCCTTTATTAACTAGACCACGCCCACTTTGGGTGTGAAAACCCCGCCCCTTTATTAACTAGGCCACGCCCACTTTGAGTGTAAAACCCCGCCCCTTTATTAACTAGGCCACGCCCACTTTGGGTGTGAAAACCCCGCCCCTTTATTCCTCAGGCCACGCCTACTTTGGATATGAAACCCCGCCCCTTTATTAACTAGGCCACGCCCACTTTGGGTGTGAAACCCCGCCCCTTTATTAAGTAGGCCACGCCCATTTTGGCTGAGAAACCCCGCCCCTTTATTAACTAGGCCACGCCCACTTTAGGTGTGAAACCCCGCCCCTTTGTAACTAGGCCACGCCCACTTTGGTTGAGAAACCACGCCCACTTTGGTTGAGAAACCCCGCCCCTTTATTAACTAGGCCACGCCCACTTTGGTTGTGAAACCCCGCCCCTTTATTACATAGGCCACGCCCACTTTGGGGCTGAAACCCCGCCCCTTTATTAACTAGACCACGCCCACTTTGGGTGTGAAACCCCGCCCCCTTATTAACTAGGCCACGCCCACTTTGGTTGTGAAACCCCGCCCCTTATTAACTAGCCCACGCCCACTTTGGTTGTGAAACCCCGCCCCCTTATTAACTAGGCCACGCCCACTTTGGTTGACAAACCCCGCCCCTTTATCCCATTGACCACACCCACTCCTGCCGCGAACCACGCCCCCTTTTGTTGTTAAGCCCCGCCCCTCTTCTTCTTTAAGCCACGCCCCCCCCCCTTTTGCAGTTAGGCACCGCCCGTTTGTTGCTTAAGCCACGCCCCCTTCGGGGCTGAAACCACACCCCTTTATGCCATAGACCGCGCCCACTTCTGTCGCAAACCACGCCCCCGTTTTCTTGTTTAAGCCACGCCCACTTTGGTTGTGAAGTCCCGCCCCTTTATCTAGGTCACGCCTGCTTCCGGCCCAAACCACGCCCCCTTTTGCTTTTTAAGCCACGCCCACTTTTAGCCGGAAGCCCCGCCCCTTTGGCGCATAGACCGTTTCCTAAATTTCATTAAAATTTCCCCAAAATTCCCAAAAAATTTCCACAAAAATTCCCTTAAAATCCTTCAAGAATTTCCTAAGAATTCTCCAAAAATTTCCAAAAAATTCCCCCAAAATTTCTTAAAAATTTCCTAAAAATTCCCCAAAAATTCCCAAAAAATTTCCTAAAAATTCCCCCAAAATTTCTTAAAAATTTCCTAAAAATTCCCAAAAAATTTCCTAAAAATTCCCCCAAAATTTCTTTAAAATTCCCCAAAAATTCCTCAATAATTTCCAAACAACTCCCCGGAAATTCCCTAAAAATTCCCCAATAATTTTGAAAAAAATTCCCCAAAAATTCCCCAATAATTTCCAAAAACTTCCCCAAAAATTCCCTAAAAACTCCCAATAATTTCCAAAAACTTTTCCAAACTTTTCCTAAAAATTCCCCAAAAATCCCCTAAAAATTCCCCAAAAACTCTCTAAAAATTCCCCAATAATTTCCAAAAAATTCCCAAAAAATCCCCTTAAAATCCCCGGATTTGCACCAAAATTTCCATTAAAATTCCCCAAAAAATCCCCAAAAACTCCCTAAAAAATCCCCCAAAATCCCCAAAAAAATCCCCAAAAAATCCCCCCCTAAAATCCCCAAAAAATCCCCAAAAAATCCCAAAAAATCCCCAAAAAAATCCCCAAAAATCCCCCAAAAAATCCCCAAAAATCCCCAAAAAATGTCAAAAAAATCCCCCCCAAACTTCCCAAAAATCCAAAAAAACCTCCCCAAAAATCCCAAAAAATTTCCAAGAAATCCCCAAAAAAATCCCCTCAAATCCCAAAAAAAATCCCAAAAAATCCCCAAAAATCCCCCAAAAACTCCCCAAAAAATCCGCAAAAAATCCCAAAAAATTCCCCAAAAAATCCCCAAAAATCCCAAAAAATCCTCAAAAATCCCCCAAAAATCCCCCAAAAAATCCCAAAAAATTCCCCTAAAATCCCCCAAAAAACCCTCAAAAATCCTAAAAAAATCCCCAAAAAATTCCTGCAAAAATCAGAAAAAAAATCCCAAAAAATCCCCTTTACATCCCAAAAAAATTCCAAAAAAAATCCTAAAAAATCCCCAAAAAAATCCCAAAAAAATCCAAAAAAATCCCCAAAAAATCCCCAAAAAATGCCAAAAAATCCCCCAAAAAATCCCAAAAAAATCCCCAAAAAATCCAAAAAAATCCCCAAAAAATCCCCAAAAAATCCCAAAAAATTCCCCCCAAAATCCCCAAAAAACCCAAAAAAACCCCAAAAAATCCCCCAAAAAATCCCCAAAAATCCCCCAAAAAAATCCCAAAAAAATCCCAAAAAATCCTCCAAAAATCCCAAAAAATCCCCCAAAAATCTCAAAAAATCCCCAAAAAAATCCCCAAAAAATCCCCAAAAAAATCCCAAAAAAATCCCCAAAAAATCCCAAAAAGTCCCCCAAAAATCCCAAAAAATCCCCCAAAAATCTCAAAAAATCCCCCAAAAAATCCCCAAAAACTCCCTAAAAAAATCCCAAAAAAATCCCCAAAAAATCCCAAAAAGTCCCCCAAAAATCCCAAAAAATCCCCAAAAAACCCAAAAAATCCCCCAAAAAATCCCCAAAAAAATCCCAAAAAACCCCCCCAAAAATCCCCAAACAAATCCCCCAAAAAATCCCCAAAAAAATCCCCAAAAAAATCCTCAAAAACCCTTAAAAATCCCCCAAAAAATTTTAAAAAAATCCCCAAAAAATCCAAAAAAATCCCCCAAAAATCCCAAAAAATCCTCAAAAATCCCCCAAAAATCTCAAAAAAAATCCCAAAAACACCCAAAAAACCCCCAAAAAATCCCCAAAAAACCCCCCCAAAAATCCCCAAACAAATCCCCCCAAAAAATCCCCCAAAAAATCCCCAAAAAATCCTCAAAAACCCTTAAAAATCCCCCAAAAATTTTTAAAAAAATCCCCAAAAAATCCCAAAAAATCCCAAAAATCCCAAAAAATCCCCCAAAACCCCCAAAAAACCCCCAAATTTTCTGAAATGACCCCAAATTGTGTGTTTCCCCCCCAAATCCAGGTGCACCTGGCGTTCCCGGTGCTGTACCTGCTCTTCTGGGGGGCGCTGTTGGTGTTCTCGGTGTGGGCGGAGCCCGTGGTCTGCGGCATCGGCCTGGCCGTCATGGCCACCGGCACACCTGTGTACCTGCTCTGCCTGAGGGCGGGGCCCCGCCTACCTGCGCTGCAGAGAGCCGTGGGTGAGAGATTCGGGGGGAAAAACCGGGATTTTGGGAAAAAATCCGGGAGAAAACGGGGTAAAAATGGGGGAAATACGGGGGTTTTGGGGGGTGTGCTCACCTGTGTGTGTGTGCTCACCTGTGTGTGCTCACCTGTGTGTGTGTGCTCACCTGTGTGTGTGTGCTCACCTGTGTGTGTGTGCTCACCTGTGTGTGCTCACCTGTGTGTGCTCACCTGTGTGTGTGTGCTCACCTGTGTGTGTGTGCACACCTGTGTGTGCTCACCTGTGTGTGTGTGCTCACCTGTGTGTGCTCACCTGTGTGTGCTCACCTGTGTGTGTGTGCTCACCTGTGTGTGCTCACCTGTGTGTGTGTGCTCACCTGTGTGTGTGTGCTCACCTGTGTGTGTGTGCTCACCTGTGTGTGCTCACCTGTGTGTGTGTGCTCACCTGTGTGTGCTCACCTGTGTGTGCTCACCTGTGTGCTCACCTGTGTGTGTGTGCTCACCTGTGTGTGCTCACCTGTGTGTGCTCACCTGTGTGTGCTCACCTGTGTGCTCACCTGTGTGTGTGTGCTCACCTGTGTGTGCTCACCTGTGTGTGTGTGCTCACCTGTGTGTGCTCACCTGTGTGTGCTCACCTGTGTGTGTGTGCTCACCTGTGTGTGTGTGCTCACCTGTGTGAGCTCACCTGTGTGTGCTCACCTGTGTGTGTGTGCTCACCTGTGTGTGTGTGCTCACCTGTGTGTGCTCACCTGTGTGTGTGTGCTCACCTGTGTGTGCTCACCTGTGTGTGTGTGCTCACCTGTGTGTGTGTGCTCACCTGTGTGTGCTCACCTGTGTGTGTGTGCTCACCTGTGTGAGCTCACCTGTGTGTGCTCACCTGTGTGTGCTCACCTGTGTGTGTGTGCTCACCTGTGTGTGTGTGCTCACCTGTGTGTGCTCACCTGTGTGTGTGTGCTCACCTGTGTGTGCTCACCTGTGTGTGCTCACCTGTGTGTGTGTGCTCACCTGTGTGTGCTCACCTGTGTGTGTGTGCTCACCTGTGTGTGTGTGCTCACCTGTGTGTGCTCACCTGTGTGTGCTCACCTGTGTGTGCTCACCTGTGTGTGCTCACCTGTGTGTGTGTGCTCACCTGTGTGTGTGTGCTCACCTGTGTGTGTGTGCTCACCTGTGTGTGCACACCTGTGTGTGCTCACCTGTGTGTGTGTGCTCACCTGTGTGTGTGTGCTCACCTGTGTGTGTGTGCTCACCTGTGTGTGCTCACCTGTGTGTGCTCACCTGTGTGTGTGTGCTCACCTGTGTGTGTGTGCTCACCTGTGTGTGCTCACCTGTGTGTGCTCACCTGTGTGTGCTCACCTGTGTGTGCTCACCTGTGTGTGTGCTCACCTGTGTGTGTGTGCTCACCTGTGTGTGTGTGCTCACCTGTGTGTGTGTGCTCACCTGTGTGTGCTCACCTGTGTGTGCTCACCTGTGTGTGTGCTCACCTGTGTGTGTGTGCTCACCTGTGTGTGCTCACCTGTGTGTGTGTGCACACCTGTGTGTGCTCACCTGTGTGTGCTCACCTGTGTGTGTGTGCTCACCTGTGTGTGTGTGCTCACCTGTGTGTGTGTGCTCACCTGTGTGTGTGTGCTCACCTGTGTGTGCTCACCTGTGTGTGTGTGCTCACCTGTGTGTGTGTGCTCACCTGTGTGTGTGTGCTCACCTGTGTGTGCTCACCTGTGTGTGTGAGCTCACCTGTGTGTGCTCACCTGTGTGTGCTCACCTGTGTGTGTGTGCTCACCTGTGTGTGTGTGCTCACCTGTGTGTGCTCACCTGTGTGTGCTCACCTGTGTGTGCTCACCTGTGTGTGTGTGCTCACCTGTGTGTGTGTGCTCACCTGTGTGTGCTCACCTGTGTGAGCTCACCTGTGTGTGCTCACCTGTGTGTGCTCACCTGTGTGTGTGTGCTCACCTGTGTGTGTGTGCTCACCTGTGTGTGCTCACCTGTGTGTGCTCACCTGTGTGTGCTCACCTGTGTGTGTGTGCTCACCTGTGTGTGTGTGCTCACCTGTGTGTGCTCACCTGTGTGTGCTCACCTGTGTGTGCTCACTTGTGTGTGTGTGCTCACCTGTGTGTGTGTGCTCACCTGTGTGTGCTCACCTGTGTGTGTGTGCACACCTGTGTGTGTGTGCTCACCTGTGTGTGTGTGCTCACCTGTGTGTGCTCACCTGTGTGTGCTCACCTGTGTGTGCTCACCTGTGTGTGCTCACCTGTGTGTGTGTGCTCACCTGTGTGTGTGTGCTCACCTGTGTGTGCTCACCTGTGTGTGCTCACCTGTGTGTGTGTGCTCACCTGTGTGTGTGTGCTCACCTGTGTGTGCTCACCTGTGTGAGCTCACCTGTGTGTGTGTGCTCACCTGTGTGTGCTCACCTGTGTGAGCTCACCTGTGTGTGCTCACCTGTGTGTGCTCACTTGTGTGTGTGTGCTCACCTGTGTGTGTGTGCTCACCTGTGTGTGCTCACCTGTGTGTGCTCACCTGTGTGTGTGTGCTCACCTGTGTGTGTGTGCTCACCTGTGTGTGTGTGCTCACCTGTGTGTGCTCACCTGTGTGTGCTCACTTGTGTGTGTGTGCTCACCTGTGTGTGTGTGCTCACCTGTGTGTGCTCACCTGTGTGTGTGTGCTCACCTGTGTGAGCTCACCTGTGTGTGTGTGCTCACCTGTGTGTGTGTGCTCACCTGTGTGTGTGTGCTCACCTGTGTGTGCTCACCTGTGTGTGCTCACCTGTGTGTGTGTGCACACCTGTGTGTGCTCACCTGTGTGTGTGTGCTCACCTGTGTGTGTGTGCTCACCTGTGTGTGCTCACCTGTGTGTGTGTGCTCACCTGTGTGTGCTCACCTGTGTGTGCTCACCTGTGTGTGCTCACCTGTGTGTGTGTGCTCACCTGTGTGTGTGTGCTCACCTGTGTGTGTGTGCTCACCTGTGTGTGCACACCTGTGTGTGCTCACCTGTGTGTGTGTGCTCACCTGTGTGTGTGTGCTCACCTGTGTGTGCTCACCTGTGTGTGCTCACCTGTGTGTGTGTGCTCACCTGTGTGTGTGTGCTCACCTGTGTGTGCTCACCTGTGTGTGCTCACCTGTGTGTGTGTGCTCACCTGTGTGTGTGTGCTCACCTGTGTGTGCTCACCTGTGTGTGTGTGCTCACCTGTGTGTGCTCACCTGTGTCTGTGTGCTCACCTGTGTGTGCACACCTGTGTGTGCTCACCTGTGTGTGTGTGCTCACCTGTGTGTGCTCACCTGTGTGTGCTCACCTGTGTGTGCTCACCTGTGTGTGCTCACCTGTGTGTGTGCTCACCTGTGTGTGTGTGCTCACCTGTGTGTGTGTGCTCACCTGTGTGTGCTCACCTGTGTGTGCTCACCTGTGTGTGTGTGCACACCTGTGTGTGCTCACCTGTGTGTGCTCACCTGTGTGTGTGTGCTCACCTGTGTGTGCTCACCTGTGTGTGCTCACCTGTGTGTGTGCTCACCTGTGTGTGCTCACCTGTGTGTGTGTGCTCACCTGTGTGTGTGTGCTCACCTGTGTGTGTGTGCTCACCTGTGTGTGCTCACCTGTGTGTGTGTGCTCACCTGTGTGTGCTCACCTGTGTGTGTGTGCTCACCTGTGTGTGTGTGCTCACCTGTGTGAGCTCACCTGTGTGTGCTCACCTGTGTGTGCTCACTTGTGTGTGTGTGCTCACCTGTGTGTGTGTGCTCACCTGTGTGTGCTCACCTGTGTGTGCTCACCTGTGTGTGTGTGCTCACCTGTGTGTGTGTGCTCACCTGTGTGTGTGTGCTCACCTGTGTGTGCTCACCTGTGTGTGCTCACCTGTGTGTGCTCACTTGTGTGTGTGTGCTCACCTGTGTGTGTGTGCTCACCTGTGTGTGCTCACCTGTGTGTGTGTGCTCACCTGTGTGTGTGTGCTCACCTGTGTGTGCTCACCTGTGTGTGCTCACCTGTGTGTGTGTGCTCACCTGTGTGTGCTCACCTGTGTGTGTGTGCTCACCTGTGTGTGCTCACCTGTGTGTGTGTGCTCACCTGTGTGTGCTCACCTGTGTGTGCTCACCTGTGTGTGTGTGCTCACCTGTGTGTGTGTGCTCACCTGTGTGTGTGTGCTCACCTGTGTGTGCTCACCTGTGTGTGCTCACCTGTGTGTGCTCACCTGTGTGTGTGAGCTCACCTGTGTGTGCTCACCTGTGTGTGCTCACCTGTGTGTGCTCACCTGTGTGTGCTCACCTGTGTGTGTGAGCTCACCTGTGTGTGCTCACCTGTGTGTGCTCACCTGTGTGTGTGTGCTCACCTGTGTGTGCTCACCTGTGTGTGCTCACCTGTGTGTGCTCACCTGTGTGTGTGTGCTCACCTGTGTGTGCTCACCTGTGTGTGTGTGCTCACCTGTGTGTGTGTGCTCACCTGTGTGTGTGTGCTCACCTGTGTGTGCTCACCTGTGTGTGCTCACCTGTGTGTGCTCACCTGTGTGTGTGTGCTCACCTGTGTGCTCACCTGTGTGCGCTCACCTGTGTGTGTGTGCTCACCTGTGTGTGTGTGCTCACCTGTGTGTGTGTGCTCACCTGTGTGTGCTCACCTGTGTGTGCTCACCTGTGTGTGTGCTCACCTGTGTGTGTGTGCTCACCTGTGTGTGCTCACCTGTGTGTGTGTGCACACCTGTGTGTGCTCACCTGTGTGTGCTCACCTGTGTGTGTGTGCTCACCTGTGTGTGTGTGCTCACCTGTGTGTGTGTGCTCACCTGTGTGTGTGTGCTCACCTGTGTGTGCTCACCTGTGTGTGTGTGCTCACCTGTGTGTGTGTGCTCACCTGTGTGTGTGTGCTCACCTGTGTGTGCTCACCTGTGTGTGTGAGCTCACCTGTGTGTGCTCACCTGTGTGTGCTCACCTGTGTGTGTGTGCTCACCTGTGTGTGTGTGCTCACCTGTGTGTGCTCACCTGTGTGTGCTCACCTGTGTGTGCTCACCTGTGTGTGTGTGCTCACCTGTGTGTGTGTGCTCACCTGTGTGTGCTCACCTGTGTGAGCTCACCTGTGTGTGCTCACCTGTGTGTGCTCACCTGTGTGTGTGTGCTCACCTGTGTGTGTGTGCTCACCTGTGTGTGCTCACCTGTGTGTGCTCACCTGTGTGTGCTCACCTGTGTGTGTGTGCTCACCTGTGTGTGTGTGCTCACCTGTGTGTGCTCACCTGTGTGTGCTCACCTGTGTGTGCTCACTTGTGTGTGTGTGCTCACCTGTGTGTGTGTGCTCACCTGTGTGTGCTCACCTGTGTGTGTGTGCACACCTGTGTGTGTGTGCTCACCTGTGTGTGTGTGCTCACCTGTGTGTGCTCACCTGTGTGTGCTCACCTGTGTGTGCTCACCTGTGTGTGCTCACCTGTGTGTGTGTGCTCACCTGTGTGTGTGTGCTCACCTGTGTGTGCTCACCTGTGTGTGCTCACCTGTGTGTGTGTGCTCACCTGTGTGTGTGTGCTCACCTGTGTGTGCTCACCTGTGTGAGCTCACCTGTGTGTGTGTGCTCACCTGTGTGTGCTCACCTGTGTGAGCTCACCTGTGTGTGCTCACCTGTGTGTGCTCACTTGTGTGTGTGTGCTCACCTGTGTGTGTGTGCTCACCTGTGTGTGCTCACCTGTGTGTGCTCACCTGTGTGTGTGTGCTCACCTGTGTGTGTGTGCTCACCTGTGTGTGTGTGCTCACCTGTGTGTGCTCACCTGTGTGTGCTCACTTGTGTGTGTGTGCTCACCTGTGTGTGTGTGCTCACCTGTGTGTGCTCACCTGTGTGTGTGTGCTCACCTGTGTGAGCTCACCTGTGTGTGTGTGCTCACCTGTGTGTGTGTGCTCACCTGTGTGTGTGTGCTCACCTGTGTGTGCTCACCTGTGTGTGTGTGCTCACCTGTGTGTGCTCACTTGTGTGTGTGTGCTCACCTGTGTGTGTGTGCTCACCTGTGTGTGTGTGCTCACCTCTGTGGGCTCACCTGTGTGTGTGTGTGCTCACCTGTGTGTGCTCACCTGTGTGTGCTCACCTGTGTGTGTGTGCTCACCTGTGTGTGCTCACCTGTGTGTGCTCACCTGTGTGTGTGTGCTCACCTGTGTGTGTGTGCTCACCTGTGTGTGTGTGCTCACCTGTGTGTGCTCACCTGTGTGTGTGTGCTCACCTGTGTGTGCTCACCTGTGTGTGTGTGCTCACCTGTGTGTGTGTGCTCACCTGTGTGTGCTCACCTGTGTGTGCTCACCTGTGTGCTCACCTGTGTGTGTGTGCTCACCTGTGTGTGCTCACCTGTGTGTGTGTGCTCACCTGTGTGTGCTCACCTGTGTGTGCTCACCTGTGTGCTCACCTGTGTGTGTGTGCTCACCTGTGTGTGCTCACCTGTGTGTGTGTGCTCACCTGTGTGTGCTCACCTGTGTGTGTGTGCACACCTGTGTGTGTGTGCTCACCTGTGTGTGTGTGCTCACCTGTGTGAGCTCACCTGTGTGTGCTCACCTGTGTGTGTGTGCTCACCTGTGTGTGCTCACCTGTGTGTGTGTGCACACCTGTGTGTGTGTGCTCACCTGTGTGTGTGTGCTCACCTGTGTGAGCTCACCTGTGTGGGCTCACCTGTGTGTGCTCACCTGTGTGTGTGTGCTCACCTGTGTGTGTGTGCTCACCTGTGTGTGCTCACCTGTGTGTGTGTGCTCACCTGTGTGTGCTCACCTGTGTGTGCTCACCTGTGTGTGCTCACCTGTGTGTGTGTGCTCACCTGTGTGTGTGTGCTCACCTGTGTGTGTGTGCTCACCTGTGTGTGCACACCTGTGTGTGCTCACCTGTGTGTGTGTGCTCACCTGTGTGTGTGTGCTCACCTGTGTGTGCTCACCTGTGTGTGCTCACCTGTGTGTGTGTGCTCACCTGTGTGTGTGTGCTCACCTGTGTGTGCTCACCTGTGTGTGCTCACCTGTGTGTGTGTGCTCACCTGTGTGTGTGTGCTCACCTGTGTGTGCTCACCTGTGTGTGTGTGCTCACCTGTGTGTGCTCACCTGTGTCTGTGTGCTCACCTGTGTGTGCACACCTGTGTGTGCTCACCTGTGTGTGTGTGCTCACCTGTGTGTGCTCACCTGTGTGTGCTCACCTGTGTGTGCTCACCTGTGTGTGCTCACCTGTGTGTGTGCTCACCTGTGTGTGTGTGCTCACCTGTGTGTGTGTGCTCACCTGTGTGTGCTCACCTGTGTGTGCTCACCTGTGTGTGTGTGCACACCTGTGTGTGCTCACCTGTGTGTGCTCACCTGTGTGTGTGTGCTCACCTGTGTGTGCTCACCTGTGTGTGCTCACCTGTGTGTGTGCTCACCTGTGTGTGCTCACCTGTGTGTGTGTGCTCACCTGTGTGTGTGTGCTCACCTGTGTGTGTGTGCTCACCTGTGTGTGCTCACCTGTGTGTGTGTGCTCACCTGTGTGTGCTCACCTGTGTGTGTGTGCTCACCTGTGTGTGTGTGCTCACCTGTGTGAGCTCACCTGTGTGTGCTCACCTGTGTGTGCTCACTTGTGTGTGTGTGCTCACCTGTGTGTGTGTGCTCACCTGTGTGTGCTCACCTGTGTGTGCTCACCTGTGTGTGTGTGCTCACCTGTGTGTGTGTGCTCACCTGTGTGTGTGTGCTCACCTGTGTGTGCTCACCTGTGTGTGCTCACCTGTGTGTGCTCACTTGTGTGTGTGTGCTCACCTGTGTGTGTGTGCTCACCTGTGTGTGCTCACCTGTGTGTGTGTGCTCACCTGTGTGTGTGTGCTCACCTGTGTGTGCTCACCTGTGTGTGCTCACCTGTGTGTGTGTGCTCACCTGTGTGTGCTCACCTGTGTGTGTGTGCTCACCTGTGTGTGCTCACCTGTGTGTGTGTGCTCACCTGTGTGTGCTCACCTGTGTGTGCTCACCTGTGTGTGTGTGCTCACCTGTGTGTGTGTGCTCACCTGTGTGTGTGTGCTCACCTGTGTGTGCTCACCTGTGTGTGCTCACCTGTGTGTGCTCACCTGTGTGTGTGAGCTCACCTGTGTGTGCTCACCTGTGTGTGCTCACCTGTGTGTGCTCACCTGTGTGTGCTCACCTGTGTGTGTGAGCTCACCTGTGTGTGCTCACCTGTGTGTGCTCACCTGTGTGTGTGTGCTCACCTGTGTGTGCTCACCTGTGTGTGCTCACCTGTGTGTGCTCACCTGTGTGTGTGTGCTCACCTGTGTGTGCTCACCTGTGTGTGTGTGCTCACCTGTGTGTGTGTGCTCACCTGTGTGTGTGTGCTCACCTGTGTGTGCTCACCTGTGTGTGCTCACCTGTGTGTGCTCACCTGTGTGTGTGTGCTCACCTGTGTGCTCACCTGTGTGTGCTCACCTGTGTGTGTGTGCTCACCTGTGTGTGTGTGCTCACCTGTGTGTGCTCACCTGTGTGTGTGTGCTCACCTGTGTGTGCTCACCTGTGTGTGCTCACCTGTGTGTGCTCACCTGTGTGTGTGTGCTCACCTGTGTGTGTGTGCTCACCTGTGTGTGCTCACCTGTGTGTGTGTGCTCACCTGTGTGTGCTCACCTGTGTGTGTGTGCTCACCGGTGTGTGCTCACCTGTGTGTGTGTGCTCACCTGTGTGTGCTCACCTGTGTGCGCTCACCTGTGTGTGCTCACCTGTGTGTGTGTGCTCACCTGTGTGTGTGTGCTCACCTGTGTGTGTGTGCTCACCTGTGTGTGCTCACCTGTGTGTGCTCACCTGTGTGTGCTCACCTGTGTGTGTGTGCTCACCTGTGTGTGCTCACCTGTGTGTGCTCACCTCTGTGGGCTCACCTGTGTGTGTGTGCTCACCTGTGTGTGCTCACCTGTGTGTGTGTGCTCACCGGTGTGTGCTCACCTGTGTGTGCTCACCTGTGTGTGCTCACCTGTGTGTGCTCACCTGTGTGTGTGTGCTCACCTGTGTGTGCACACCTGTGTGAGCTCACCTGTGTGTGTGTGCTCACCTGTGTGTGCACACCTGTGTGTGCTCACCGGTGTGTGCTCACCTGTGTGTGCTCACCTGTGTGTGCTCACCTGTGTGTGCTCACCTGTGTGTGTGTGCTCACCGGTGTGTGCTCACCTGTGTGTGCTCACCTGTGTGTGCTCACCTGTGTGTGTGTGCTCACCTGTGTGTGCTCACCTGTGTGTGCTCACCTGTGTGTGTGTGCTCACCTGTGTGTGCTCACCTGTGTGTGCTCACCTGTGTGTGCTCACCTGTGTGTGTGTGCTCACCTGTGTGTGCTCACCTGTGTGTGTGAGTGAATTTCGGGTGAATTTTGGGTGAATTTTGGGTGAATTTTGAGTGAATTTTGGGTGAATTTTGGGTGAATTTTGGGTCAATTTTGGGTGAATTTTGGGTGAATTTTGGGTGAATTTTGAGTGAATTTTGGGTGAATTTTGGCTGAATTTTGGCTGAATTTTGGGCGAATTTTGGGTGAATTTCAGGTGACTTTTGGGTGAATTTTGGGTGAATTTTGGGCGAATTTTGGCTGAATTTTGGGTGAATTTTGGGTGAATTTTGGCTGAATTTTGGGTGAATTTCAGGTGACTTTTGGGTGAATTTTGGGTGAATTTTGGGTGGATTTCGGGTGAATTTTGGGTGAATTTTGGCTGAATTTTGAGTGAATTTTGGGTGAATTTTGGGTGAATTTTGGGTGAATTTTGGGTGAATTTTGAGTGAATTTCGGGTGGATTTTGGGTGAATTTTGGGTGAATTTTGGGTGGATTTCGGGTGAATTTTGGGTGAATTTTGGGCCGATTTTGGGTGAATTTTGGGTGACTTTCCCCTCCTTTCCCCCCCCAGCCTCCCTGACCCGCTTCGGACAGCGCCTCCTGCTGGTCGTCTACCCCGAGGGCGGAGCCTCGGAGAGCCCCGCCCCCACCGCCCCGCCCCTCAAACCCCCCTCCCCCCCCTCCGAGGACCCCCTGACCCCCCTGACCCGCCCCTCCCCCACCTGAGCCCCTCCCCCACCCCCCCCGGCCCCGCACCTGAGCCCCGCGGGGCCGCCCCTCCCCCCACCCCAGTGCCTTTAAAGGAGTGGGCGTGGCCTTTGAAACCACGCCCCTCGCGCCCTTCGGTATGACGTCACGGGCCGAGCCGGCTCCGCCCCCTCCCCCTCGCGCGCCTCGCCTTCAATGCCCGGAATGGCCGGGGGGGCGTGGCCAAGAGGTGGGCGGGGCTTGCTGGGAATGACGTAATTATAATAATAATAAAAATAATAATAAATCTTTGGCAGAAAAAAAAAAAAATTGGATTTTTTTGTCGTTTTTTTAATTTTTTTTTTCCCCCCTCTAAAATCGCGGCAATTTCACCCGAATTTTCCTCAGTTTTTCCTCAATTTTTTTTTAATTATTATTATTTTCGGGTTTGGTTTTTTTTTTTTTTTTTTTAATTTTGGGGTGTTTTTTTAAATTTCTTTTTTTAATAGAAAAAAACCGCGAATTTTTTTTTTTTTTTTAATTTTTGGGGGTTTTTTTCAAATTTCTTTTTTTAATAGAAAAAAACCGCGAATTTTTTTTTATTTTTTTTTTTAAATGAAATTTCCTCGCCCCTCCCTCCTTCCAAAAATTTTTATTTCGTTTCCGGAAACTCCCGAACTTTTCCTTTGACGGAAATTCCCGAAGCCTCTCCCTGACGGAAACCTCCGAACTCCGGAGAGCGGAAAGTCCCGAACCTCTCCGGAAACCCCCGAAGCTCCTGTTGACGGAAATGCCCGAAGCGCCGATCGAACGGAAACTCCCGAATCGCTCCGGAAACCGCCGAACCCTCCCCGCCACCGAACCCCGCCACGGGAAGAGCCGAACCCTCGGCGGAAACACCCGAAACCAGTCCGGAAACGCCCGAAGAGCCACCCGGAAGTTGCCGAAGCTTCCCCCCTGGTCCGGAAGCGTCCGAAGGCGCAGCGCTAAAGCGGCGCCACACCAAGATGGCGGACGGGGAGGAGGTGACTCTGGACGGGCGGCCGCTCCATCTGCTGCGCGTCGCCGACCTCAAAGCGGCCCTGGAGCAGCGAGGGCTCGCCAAGAGCGGCCAGAAGAGCGCCCTGATCAAGCGGCTGCGAGGGGTGAGGGCCGGCGGCCAGCGGGAGAAAAGCGGCGAGAAATGGCGGCGGCGCTGAGGGGAGGCCGCCGTGAGGGGAAAGAGGGGGGGGCGGGAAAATGGCGGCGCATGCGCGGAAAGCGGGGGGAGAAATGTTTCCCCCCCCCCCCCTCAGGGTTTTCCCGCCAACGCGTGAGGGGGGGAAAAAGGCGGGAAGTGGAGACCCCCCCCCCCCCTTTCCTCAATTGAGGGTGAGGGGGCTTTGGGTTTAAAAAAGGGGGTTTTGGGGTAAATTGTGAGGGGAGGTTGGAGGTGCGAGCGGTTTGGGGTGAAAAAAGGGGGTTTTGGGGTAAGTTGTGAGGGGAGGTTGGAGGTGCGAGCGGTTTGGGGTGAAAAAAGGGGGTTTTGGGTAAATTGTGAGGGGAGGTTGGAGGTGCGAGCGGTTTGGGGTGAAAAAAGGGGGTTTTGGGGTAAATTGTGAGGGGAGGTTGGAGGTGCGAGCGGTTTGTTGGGGTGGGTTTGGGGCGAAGGAGGGGATCGAGGGAGGTTTTGACGTTAAAAGTCAGGTTTCCGTGGGCTTTTGCTTTAAAAGTTGCGGGTTTTGTGAGTTCGGGGGAAAGCCTGAGGCGGTTTGGGTTGAAAGCTCCGGTTTGGAGGAGTTCGTGAGGGGATTTGAGGTGAAAATCCCGGGTTTGATGAATTTGAGAGAAAGTTTGAGGTGATTTGAGTTTCAAGCTGCGGTTTTGAGGGTTTTGGTGAGGGGATTTGGGGTGAAAATGTCGGTTTTAATGGATTTGAGGGAAACTCTGAGGTGATTTGAGTTTCAAGCTGCGGTTTTTAGGATTTTGTGCAGCGATTTGGGGTGAAAATCCCGGTTTTGATGAATTTAAAGGGAAAGTCTGAGGCGATTTGTGTTTGAAGCTCCGAGTTTGAGGGTTTTTTGCGGGGATTTGGGGTGAAAATCCCAGTTTTATTTGATTTGGTGAAAACTCTGAGGCGATTTAAGTTTAAAGCTCCGGTTTGGGGGTTTTGTGCAGGGATTTGAGGTGAAAAATCCCGGTTTTGATGAATTTGAGGGAAACTCTGAGGTGATTTGAGTTTAAAGCTCCGGTTTGGAGGAGTTCGTGAGGGGATTTGGGGTGAAAATCGCGGTTTTGATGAATCTGGTGAAAACTCTGAGGGGATTTGAGGTAAAAATCGCGATTTTGATGAGTTTGAGGAAAAAACCTGAGGGGATTTGGGTTCGAAGCTCCGGTTTGAAGGTTTTTGGTTTTTTTTTTGAGAGGGGATTTGAGGTGAAAGTCGCGGTTTTGATCAATTCGATCAATTTAAAACTTTTAAATCCTCGTTTTTGGAGGTTCGTGAGGGAAATCCCGGGTTTGGATGAGTTTGAGGAAAAACTCCTGAGGCGATTTTAGCTTAAAAACCGCGTTTTTGGTGAATTTTGAGGCAAAAATCGCAGCTTTTGGGGTTTTTTTGAGGCCGAACCCCACGGTTCTGTTGAGCTTTTTGAGGTGAAAAATCGCGGATTTTGTCGGTTTATGAGCAAAAAAATTTAGATTTTGGGGCAAAACCGGGGGTTTTAGAGGCAGCTGGGGTCAGAAATGTGAGGTTTTCGCTGCTGTCCGGGCGGATTTTGGGGGGAAATCGCGGGGTTTTGGGGGCAAAAAAAAAGGGATTAATGGCGGAATAATTTGGATTTGATTTTTAAAAGTTTTGTATTTGCCCGAATCGCCCCAAATTCAGGCGCTGATGTTGGAGAACCTCCAGAAGCACTCGAGCCCCCACCCCACCTTCCAGCCCAACTCCCAGGTGAGATCAGCTCCCCCCCCAAAAATCCCCCAAATTCACTCAAATCCCCCCAAAAGTTACTCAAATCCATAAAAATTCCCTCAAATCCCCCCCGAAATACCCCAAAACTCACTTAAATCGCCCCAAATCCCCTCAAATCTCCCCAAAATTTACTCAAATCCACCAAAATTTACTCAAATCCATAAAAATCCTCTCAAATCCGAGGAAGTTCTCTTAAATCCACACAAATTTCCTCAAATCCTCCAAAACATCCCCAAAAATTCACTTAAATCCCCCCAAATCCTCCCCAAATTCCCTTAAATTCACCAAAATTCTCCTCAATCTCCCAAAATTCCCTCAAATCCCCCCAGAATTCCCCAAAAATTCCCTTGAAATTCCCTCAAATCCCCACAAAAGTTCCTTTAATCCACCAAAATTCCCTCAAATCCACAAAACTTCTCCCAAAATTCTTCCAAAATTCCCTTAAAACCCTCCAAATTTTCCCAAAATTCCACAAATTCTCCCAAAATTCCTCCAAATGTCTCTTAAAATTCCCTCAATCCCCCCAGATTCTCCCAGAATTCCCCCAAATTTCCCCCAAACCCCACAAATTCTCCTCAAATTCCCCAAATTCTTCGAAATTCCCCCAAATTCTTTCAGATTCTCCCGAAACTTCCTCAAATTCCCTCCAAAGTCTCTGGAATTTCCCAAATTTCCTGAAAATTCTCCCAAATCCTCCCCAAAATCTTTTCCCAAAACTAGAAAAAAAACCCAAAACTGCCCCTAAAATTCCCTAAAAAAACCCCAAAATTGGGGAAAAATCCTAAATTCCTTTGAAATGATTTGGAATTTTTTGGGCGTTCCCAATTTTTGGGAGAAAAATCCCCAAAAATCCCATAGAAAATCCCAAAAAATCACCCCAAAAAATCGCCAAAAATCTTTGAAAATCACCAAAAAATCACCAAAAATACCCAAAAACTCAAAAAAAAAAAAAAACCCTAAAAAATTTGGAAAAAATTCCCCTAAATCCCAAATCTTTGGGGAATTTTCAATTTTTGGGATCTGAAGGTGGAACAGCTTCACTAAACCCACACGGAGACCCCAAAATTCCCCCGAAAATTCACCAAAAATCACCAAAAATCCCCCCCAAATCCCCAGAAATTTGGAAAAAATTCCTAAAAATCCCAACTCCATCCCAAATTTTTTGGGGATTCTGGAATTTCGCGAAAGGGCGAGGCCATGGGGAAGAACGGCTTCATCAAACAATACCTGGAGAGCCCCAAAATCTCCCCCAAATCACCCCAAAAAATCTCAGAAATCCCCCAAAAAAATCACCAAAAATCTCTAAAAAATCCCCCCCAAAAAATCCTAAAAAATCCACAAAATATTGAAAAAAATCGGAAAAAATTCTCCAAATTTTGGGATTTTTGGGAATTCCCAAATGTTGGAACAGCTTCGCTCAGCCCACACGGAGACCCCAAAAATTCACCAAAAATCTCTAAAAAATCCCTAAAAAAATCCCAGAAAATTTGGGAAAAATTCCCAAAAAATCCCCCAGAACCCCAAATTTCCTGGGAATTCCCAATTTTTGGGAATCTGAGGGTGGAGCAGCTTCGCTCACCCCGCAGGTAGACCCCAAAAATCCGCCAAAAAATCGAGAAAAAATCACTGAAAATCCTCCAAAAATCCCCCCAAAATCCCAAAAAAATTTGGAAAACTCCTCCCAAAATCCCCAAATTTTTGGGGAATTCCGGAACTCTCCGCAGATGGGCGAGGCCATGGGGCAGAACAGCTTCATCAAACAATACCTGGAGAGCCCCAAAATCCCCCAAATCACCCCAAAAAAATCTCAGAAATCCCCAAAAAAATCACCAAAAATCTCTAAAAAATCCCCCCAAAAAAATCCTAAAAAATCCACAAAATATTGAAAAAAATCGGAAAAAATTCTCCAAATTTTGGGATTTTTGGGAATTCCCAAATGTTGGGACAGCTTCGCTCTGCCCACGCGGAGACCCCAAAGATTCACCAAAAATCTCTCAAAAAATCACCAAAAAATCCCAGAAAATCTGGAAAAAATCCCCCAAAAACTCCCCCAGAATCCCGAATTTTTTGGGAATTCCCAATTTTTGGGAATCTGAGGGCGGAGCAGCTTCGCTCACCCCACAGGTAGACCCCCAAAATCCGCCAAAAATGGAGAAAAAATCACTGAAAATCCCCAAAAAATCCCCCAAAATCCCCCAAAAATTTGGAAAACTCCTCCCAAAATCCCCAAATTTTGGGGAATTCCGGAACTCTCCGCAGATGGGCGAGGCCATGGGGCAGAACGGCTTCATCAAGTAGAACCTAGAGAGCCCCAAAATCCCCCAAATCACCCCCAAAAAAATCTCAGAAATCCCCCAAAAATTACCAAAAATCTCTGGAAACATCCACCAAAAATCCACAAAAAATCGCCAAAAATTCCCCCAATTTTGGGATTTTTGGGCATTCCCAAATTTTGGGATCTGAGCGTGGAACAGGTTCGCTCTGCCCACACGGAGATCCCAAAAATTCACCAAAAATCTCTCAAAAAATCACCAAAAAATCTCAGAAAATCTGGAAAAAAATCCCCAAAAACTCCCCCAGAATCCCGAATTTTTTGGGAATTCCCAATTTTTGGGAATCTGAGGGTGGAGCAGCTTCGCTCACCCCACAAAATCCCAAAAATCCGCCAAAAAATCGAGAAAAAATCACTGAAAATCCTCAAAAAATCCCTGAAAATCCCCAAAAAATCCCCCAAAATCCCCCAAAAATTTGGAAAACTCCTCCCAAAATCCCCAAATTTTGGGGAATTCCGGAACTCTCCGCAGATGGGCGAGGCCATGGGGCAGAACAGCTTCATCAAGCAGTACCTGGAGAAGCAGCAGGAGCTGCTGCAGCAGCGCCGCGACGCCCCCGAGCCGCACGGTGAGAGCCCCCAAAATTCCCCCCCAAAAATCCCCAAAATTTCACCCCAAAAATCCCCAAAATTTCACCCCCAAAATCCCCACTTCCCCCAAAAAAATCCCCAAAATTTCACCCAAAATTTCACCCCAATTCCCCCAAATTTTCCCCTAAATTACCCCAAAATTCCCTCAAAAAACACCCAAAGTTTCACCCAAAATTTCACCCAAATTCCTCCCCAAAAATCCCCAAAACTTCCCCAAAATTTCCTTCAATTTCCCCCAATTTTCCCCCAGATTTTCCCCCAAATTCCCCCGACCCAACAAAAATCCCCAAAATTCCCCCCAAAAATCCCCAAAATTCCCCCAAAAAATCCCCCAAATCCCCAAAATTTCACCCCAAAAATCCCCAAAGATCCCCCCAAAAAACCCCAAAATTCACCCCCAAAAAATCCCCAAATTCCCCACAAAAAATCCCCAAAATTTCACCCAAATTTCCCCCAAATTCCCCCAATTTTCCCCCCAATGTTTCTCCTAAATTACCCCAAAATTCCCCCCCAAAAATCCCCCAAAGATCCCCCCAAAAAATCCTCAAAATTTCACCCAAAATTTCCCCCCAATTTTCCCCAAATTTTCCCCTAAATTAACCCAAATTCCCCACCAAAAATCCCCAAAATTCCCCCAAAAAATCCCTAAAATTTCCCCCAAATTTTCCCCTAATTTCCCCCAATTTTTCCCCAATTTTCCCCTAAATTAACCCAAAATTCACCCCAAAATCCCCAAAATCCCCACCAAAAATCCCCAAAATTCCCCCAAAAAATCCCTAAAATTTCACCCAAATTTTCTCCTAATTTCCCCCAATTTTTCCCCAATGTTTCTCCTAAATTACCCCAAAAATCCCCAAAATTTCACCCAAAATTTCCCCAAAATTCCCCCCCAAAAATCCCCCAAAGATCCCCCCAAAAAATCCCTAAAATTTCCCCCAAAATTTCCCCCAATTTCCCCCAATTTTTCCCCAAATTTTCCCCTAAATTACCCCAAAATTCCCTCAAAAAATCCCCAAAGTTTCACCCCAAAAATCCCCAAAGATCCCCCCAAAGATCCCCCCAAAAAACCCCAAAATTTCACCCCCAAAATCCCCAATTGCCCCCAAAAAATCCCCAAAATTTCACCCAAAATTTCACCCAAATTCCCCCAATTTTGCACAAATTTTCCCCTAAATTAACCCAAAATTTCCCCCCAAAAATCCCCAAAACTTCACCCAAAATTTCCCCCAATTTTTCCCCAAATTTTCCCCCAAATTAACCCAAAATTTCCCCCCAAAAATCCCCAAAATTCCCCCAAAAACCCCAAAATTTCACCCCCAAAATCCCCAATTCCCCCAAAAAAATCCCCAAAATTTCACCCCAAAATCCCCAAATTTTCCCCCAAATCCTCAAGTTTCCCCCAAAATTCCCAGACTCTTCTAAAAAATCTGCAAATTTCACCCCAAATTTCCCTAAAATCTCCAAATCTTGTCCAAAAATCCCTGAATTTCCCCCAAATCCCCAAATTTTCCCCCCAAAATCCCCAAATTTTGTCAAAAAATCCCAAAATCCCCAAAATTCCCCCCAAAATCCCCAAATTTCTTTTCAAACTCCGGAATTTTTCCCCCAAATTTCTCCAAAATCCTGGAATTTTTTCCAAAAACCCCCAAATTTCCCCCCGAAATCCCCAAATTTCCCCCAAAAACGCCAAAGTTCC
The DNA here is from genome assembly GCA_027886175.1 of Phylloscopus collybita. NCBI lineage: Eukaryota > Metazoa > Chordata > Aves > Passeriformes > Phylloscopidae > Phylloscopus > Phylloscopus collybita. The sequence continues at coordinate 34,237 of JAJNNQ010000358.1, forward strand.
CCCCAAACTCCGGAATTTTTTCCCCAAAAATCCTCGAATTTTTTCCAAAAACCCCCAAATTTTTCCCGAATTTCCCCCAAATCCCCAAATTTTTCCCCAAAAATCCCCGCCAATCCCCAAATTCCTCCCAAAGTTTCCCTGAATTTCCCCCCCAAAATTCCCATTTTTTTTTTTCCCCGAACCCCCAAATTTTTTGTCCAAAATCCCCAAATTTTTCCCAAAAATCCCCCAAATTTCCCAATTTTTGGCAGCCTCGGGGGCGGGCGAGGAGGAGGAAGAGGAGGAGGAGGAAGGAGGGGGGAGGAAGGAGCGGCGCCGGCCGGTGAGTGCGGGGCCCATTTTGGGGTGAATTTGGGGGTTTTTGGGGTTTTTATTTTAATTTTGGGGGGAAATTCTGGAGGTTTTGGGTCAAACCTTCCGCGTTCGTCGGATTTTTGGGGGGAACTTTTCAGATTTTGGGGTTTTTGGGGGGGTTTAATTTGTGGGGTTTTTTTGAGATTTTGGGAGGTTTTTTGGGGAGGATTTTGGGGAAATTTTTTTTCTGGAATTTTGGGAAGTTTTGGGTTTTTATCTTTTAATTTAAATTTTTTGTTTAACTTTGGGGTTTTATTTTATTCAATTTCGAGGGGAATTCCACAAGTTTGGATTTTTTTTTTTTAAGTTTTGGGGTCAATTTTTCCCGGTTTTGCTTCGATTTCCCCGTTTTGGGGTGAAATTTCCCATTTTCGGGTAAAATCTTCCCGTTTTTCCTTCAATTTTTCGCTTTTTGGGTCAAATTCCCTCGGTTTTGGGTCAGTTTTTCTCTTTTTTTTTTTGAATTTCCTCCTTTTCAGGCAAAACTTCCCCATTTTTGGGTAAAATTTCCCCTTTTTTTCCCAGACTTTCTTATTTTTGGGTGAAATTTCCCCATTTTTGGGTCGATTTTCCCATTTTTGGGTCGATTTTCCCATTTTTGGGTCGATTTTCCCATTTTTTGGGTCGATTTTCCCCATTTTTGCTTCAATTTTCCCCATTTTTGGGTCGATTTTCCCATTTTTGGGTCAATTTTCCCCATTTTTGGGTCGATTTTCCCATTTTTGGGTGAAATTTTCCCATTTTTGGGTCGATTTTCCCCATTTTTGGGTCACTTTTCCCATTTTTGGGTGAAATTTCCCCATTTTTGGGTCAATTTTCCCCGTTTTTGGGTCGATTTTCCCATTTTCCCATTTTTGGGTCGATTTTCCCCATTTTTGCTTCAATTTTCCCCCATTTTTGGGTCAATTTTCCCATTTTTGTGTCAATTTTCCCCATTTTTGTGTCAATTTTCCCCATTTTTGTGTCAATTTTCCCCATTTTTGGGTCGATTTTCCCATTTTTGGGTCAATTTTCCCCATTTTTGTGTCAATTTTCCCCATTTTTGGGTCGATTTTCCCATTTTTGGGTCGATTTTCCCATTTTTGGGTCGATTTTCCCATTTTTGGGTCAATTTTCCCCATTTTTGGGTCAATTTTCCCATTTTTGGGTCAATTTTCCCCATTTTTGGGTGAAATTTTCCCATTTTTGGGTCGATTTTCCCCATTTTTGGGTCAATTTTCCCCATTTTTGGGTGAAATTTCCCCATTTTTGGGTCAATTTTCCCCATTTTTGGGTCAATTTTCCCATTTTTGGGTCGATTTTCCCATTTTTGAGTCGATTTTCCCCATTTTTGGGTCAATTTTCCCCATTTTTGGGTCGATTTTCCCATTTTTGGGTCAATTTTCCCCATTTTTGTGTCAATTTTCCCCATTTTTGGGTCGATTTTCCCATTTTTGGGTCGATTTTCCCCATTTTTGTGTCAATTTTCCCCATTTTTGGGTCGATTTTCCCATTTTTGGGTCGATTTTCCCATTTTTGGGTCGATTTTCCCATTTTTGGGTCAATTTTCCCCATTTTTGGGTCAATTTTCCCATTTTTGGGTCAATTTTCCCCATTTTTGGGTGAAATTTTCCCATTTTTGGGTCGATTTTCCCCATTTTTGGGTCAATTTTCCCCATTTTTGGGTGAAATTTCCCCATTTTTGGGTCAATTTTCCCCATTTTTGGGTCAATTTTCCCATTTTTGGGTCGATTTTCCCATTTTTGAGTCGATTTTCCCCATTTTTGGGTCAATTTTCCCATTTTTGGGTCAATTTTCCCATTTTTGGGTCGATTGTCCCCATTTTTGGGTCGATTTTCCCATTTTTGGGTCAATTTTCCCATTTTTGGGTCAATTTTCCCCCCATTTTTGGGTCGATTTTCCCCATTTTTGCTTCAATTTTCCCATTTTTGGGCGAAATTTTCCCAATTTTGGGTGAATTTTCCCCAATTTTGGGTGAAATTTCTGTATTTTTTACCAATTTCCCTTTTTTTTTTCTCATTTTCTCCTTCTCTCCCCTCAGACCCGCTCGGCCCCGCCCCCCGGCCCCGCCCCCGAGCTAAGCCCCGCCCCCCGGCGCCGCCGCCCCGCCCCTCAGGCCGGCCCGGCGGGGGAGGAAGAGGAGGAGGAGGAAGAAGAGGAAGAGGAGGAGGAAGAGGAGGAGGACGAGGAGGAAGAAACCCCAAAATCGGCCGAAACCGCCCCCGAAAAAACCGGAAGCGGGGGCGGAGCCACGGCCGGAAGCCGCCTCCCCCTCAGCGGAAAAGGGGGCGGAGCCTAAACCGGAAACGGCGGGGCCGGAACAGAAAATGGCGGAACCCAAACACAAAATGGCGGAACCCGAGCAGGAAGCAGCGGAGCCCGAGCAGGAAGTGACGGCGCCCCAGCAGGAAGAGGCGGAGCCCAAACAGGAAGTGACGGAGCCCAAGCAGGAAGAGGCGGAGCCTAAACAGGAAGAAGAAGACGCGGCAGCAATGGAGGCCGAAGCGGAAGTGGCGCCCCCTAGCGGGGAGGAGGCCCCCGCCGGCACAGCGCCCCCTGGCGGGGGGAGCCCCTCCCCTCCCCCGCTGACGGGGGCGGGGCCGGAAAAAGGGGAGGGGCCGACGGAGGAAAAGGAGGAGGAGCTTCCCCAAAGGGGGAGGGGCTTGAGGAGGAGCCCCCTCCCCCCCTTGCTGAGCGCCGAGCCCCCGCCCCGCCCCTCCCCCCCTTCCTCCTCCTCCTCCTCTTCCTCCTCCTCCTCCTCCTCAGCCCCGCCCTCCCCCCCCGGGCCGGCCTCACCTGCCCAGGTGAGTCTGGGGGGAGGGGAAAGGGGGCGGGGCTTGCGGGTGGGCGGGGTTTAGGGGAGGCCCCGCCCCCCCTGAATGTGGGGTTTTGTGCCCTCAGGAGGGGGAGGGGCAGCGCCGGGAGCCCCCCAAGGAGGAGAGGTGAGCGGGGGAGGGGCGGGGCCCGGGGCATGCTGGGAAACCCCGGGAGTTTGGGGGGAATTGGGGGGAATTTTGGGGGTTTTTTTGGGGAATTTTTGGGGGTTTTTTGGGGGTTTTTGAGGGAATTTTTGGGATTTTTTGGGGGAATTTTTGGGGTTTTTGAGGGAATTTTTGGGAATTTTTGGGGAATTTTTGGAGGGAATTTTTGGGATTTTTTGGGGTTTTTGAGGGAATTTTTGGGATTTTTTGGGGGATTTTTTTGGGGGTTTTGAGAGACTTTTTGGGATTTTTTGGGGGAATTTTTGGAGGGAATTTTTGGGTATTTTCTGGGGTTTTTGAGGGAATTTTTGGGGGGAATTTTTGGGGTTCTTGAGGGACTTTTTGGGATTTTTTTGGGGAATTTTTGGGGATTTTTTGGGGTTTTTGAGGGAAGTTTTGGGATTTTTTTGAGGGAATTTTTTGGGGTTTCTGAGAGACTTTTTGGGGTTTTTTTGGGGAATTTTTGGAGGGAATTTTTGGGGATTTTTTGGGGTTTTTGAGGGAATTTTTGGAGGGAATTTTTGGGGATTTTTTGGGGTTTTTGAGGGAATTTTTGGGATTTTTTTGGGGGAATTTTTGGGGTTTTTGAGGGACTTTTGGGGGGTTTTTTTGGGGAATTTTTGGAGGGAATTTTTGGGGATTTTTTGGGGTTTTTTTGGGGAATTTTTGGGGGGAATTTTTGGGGATTTTTTGGGGGTTTTGAGGGACTTTTTGGGATTTTTTTGGAGGGAATTTTTGGGTATTTTCTGGGGTTTTTGAGGGAATTTTTGGGGGGAATTTTTGGGGTTTTTGAGGGACTTTTTGGGGTTTTTTTGGGGAATTTTTGGGGGGAATTTTTGGGGATTTTTTGGGGTTTTTGAGGAAATTTTTGGGAATTTTTTGGGGAATTTTTGGAGGGAAATTTTGGGGATTTTTTGGGGGAATTTTTGGAGGGAATTTTTGGGATTTTTTGGGGGAATTTTTGGGGTTTCTGAGGGAATTTTTGGGATTTTTTTGGGGGAATTTTTGGGGTTTCTGAGGGAATTTTTGGGATTTTTTTGGGGGAATTTTTGGGGTTTCTGAGGGAATTTTTGGGATTTTTTTGGGGGAATTTTTGGGGTTTTTGAGGGAATTTTTGGGGGATTTTTTGGGGTTTTTGAGGGAATTTTTGGGATTTTTTTGGGGGAATTTTTGGGGATTTTCTGGGGTTTTGGAGGGAATTTTTGGGGTTCTTGAGGGATTTTTTGGGATTTTTTTGGGGATTTTTGGGGTTTTTGAGGGAATTTTTGGGATTTTTTTGGGGTTTTTTTGGGGTTTTTGAGGGAATTTTTGGGAATTTTTTGGGGAATTTTTGGAGGGAATTTTTGGGGATTTTTTGGGGTTTCTGAGGAACTTTTTGGGATTTTTTGGGGGGGAATTGTT